>JAZHEH010000353.1:0-24750 GCA_036589455.1 Ateles fusciceps
TTTTTTAGCAGTGTACAAATAGAGGGTGTATATTTTTGTATAAAAGAGTTCAAATGGAGGGTGTATAGTTTTTACAACAGAGTACAAATAGAGGGTGTATATATTTTATAAAAGAGTAAAATTAGAGGGTGTATATTTTTTATAACAGGGTAAAAACAGAGGATGTATATTTTTTATAACAGAGTAAAATTAGAGGGTGTATATTTTGTATAAAACAGTTCAAATAGAGGGTGTATATTTTCTACAACTGAGTACAAACAGAGGGGGGTATGTTTTTTATAACAGAATACAAATAGAGGCTTTATATTTTTTATAAAAGACAGTATTTTGAGTGTGTATATTTTTTATAACAGAGTAGAAATAGAGAGTTTATATTATTCAGAAAACACTCTTTTGTGAGTGTGTATATTTTTTATAACGGTACAATTAGAGGGTGTATATTTTTTATAACAGAGTACAAATAGAGGTTTTACATTTTTTATAAAAGACTATACTTTGAGTGTGTATATTTTTTTGTAACAGAGTACAACTAGAGGGCGTATATTTTTTATATAAGACTAATGTTTGAATCTGTATATTTCTTATAAAAAAGGGCAATAGAGGGTGTATATTTTTTTATAACAGAGTACATAGAGAGGGTGTATATTTTTTCTAACTGTACAAATAGGGGGTTTACATTTTTTTATAAAAGACTATTTTGTGAGTGTGTATATTTTTTATAATGGAGTAAATATAGAGGGTGTATATATTTTATAACAGAGTACAAATAGAGGGTGTATATATTTTAAAACAGAAAACAAATAGTGCATATTTTTTTTATAAAAGACTATATTTTGAGTGTGTTTTTTTTATAAGAGAGTAAAAATAGACGGTGTATATTTTCTATAACAGAGTACAAGTAGGGGGATTATATTTTTTATAAAACACTATATTGTGAGTGTGTATATTTCTTATAACAAGGTACAAAGAGAGGGTGTATATTTTTTATAACAGAGTAAAAATTGAGGGTTTATTTATTTTATAAAAGTCTAATTTTTGAGTTTGTATATTTTTTATAACAAAGTACAGATAGGGGGTTTAAATCCTTTATAAGAGAGTACAAATAGAGTCTGTATATTTTCTATAAAACAGTTCAAACAGAGGTTGTATATTTTTTATAATAGAGTACAGATAGAGTGTGTATATAATTTATAAGACAGTACAAATAGAGGGTTAACATTTTGTATAAAAGTTGAAATAGAGGGTGTATATTTTTATAACAGACTACAGATAGAGTGTGTATATTTTTTATAACAGAGTACAAATAGAGGATGTATATTTTTTATAACAGAGTAAAATAGAGGTTGTGTATTTTGTATAAAGCAGTTCAAATAGAGGGTGCATAGTTTTTATAACAGAGTACTAACAGAGGGTGTATATATTTTATAACAGAGTACAAATAGAGGGTGTATATTTTCTATAAAACAGTTCAAATAGAGGGTGTTTTATTTTTTTTAGCAGAGTACAAATAGAGGGTGTATATTTTGTATAAAAGTACAAATGGAGGGTATATATTTTGTGTAACAGAGTACAAATAGAGGGTGTGTATTTTTTACAACAGAGTAAAAATAGAGGGTGTATATATTTTATAACAGGGTAAAAACAGAGGATGCATATTTTTTATAACAGTAAAATTAGAGGATGTATGTTTTGTATAAAACAGTTCAAATAGAGGTTGTATATTTTCTATAACTGAGTACAGAGGGGGTATATTTTTTATAACACAGTAAAATAGAGGGTTTATATTTTTTATAAGACTATTTTGTGAGAGTGTATATTTTTTATAGCAGAGTACAAATAGAGGCTTTGTATTTTTTATAAAAGACAATATTTTGAGTGTGTATATTTATTATAACAGAGTAGAAATAGAGGGTTTATATTATTCAGAAAATACATTTGTGAGTGTGCATATTTTTTATAACAGTACAATTAGAGGGTGTATATTTTTTATAACAGAGAGCAAATAGAGGTTTTACATTTTTTATAAAAGACTATATTTTGAGTGTGTATATTTTTATAACAGAGTACAACTAGAGGGTGTATATTTTTTATAAAAGACTAATTTTTGAATCTATATATTTCTTATAACAAAGTACAATAGAGGGTGTATATTTTTTATAACAGAGTACATATAGAGGGTGTATATTTTTTATAAGAGTGTACAAATAGAGGGTTTACATTTTTTATAAAAGACAATTTTGTGAGCGTGTATATTTTTTATAACGGAGTAAATATAGAGGGTGTGTATATTTTATAACAGAGTACAAATAGAGGATGTATGTTTTCTATAACAGAGTAATAATACAGTGTTTATATTTTTATAAAAGACTATTTTGTGAGTGCGTATATTTTTTATATCAGGGTACAATTAGATGGTGTATATATTTTATAACAGACTACAAATAGAGGGTTTTTATTTTTTATAAAAGACTAATTTTGAGTGTGTATATTTTTTAAAACAGAGTCAAAATAGAGGGTGTATAGTTTTTATAACAGAGTACAAATAGAGGGTTTATATTTTTATAAAAGACTATATTGTGAGTGTGTATATTTTTTATAACAAGGTACAAAGAGAGGGTGTATATTTTTTAAAACAGTAAAAATTGAGGGTTTACATATTTTATAAAAGTCTAATTTTTGAGTTTGTATATTTTTTGATAACAGAGTACAAATAGTGGGTGTATATTTTTAATAACAGTAAAAACAGAGGGTGTATATTTCATATAAAACAGTTCAAATAGAGGCTGTATATTTTTTATAACAGAGTACATATAGACAGTGTATATTTTTTATAACTGTACAAATAGAGGGTTTAAATTCTTTATAAAAGACTATTTTGTGAATGTGTATATCTTTTATAATAAAGTACAAATGGAGGGTGCATATTTTTTATAACAGTGAAAATAGAGGGTGTATATTTTTATAACAGTGAAAATAGAAGGTGTATATTTTTATAACACAGTACAAATTGAGAGTTTATATTTTTTATAAAAGAGTATTTTGTGAGTGTGTACATTTTATACAACAGAGTAAAAACAGATGGTGTATATATTTTATACCAGAGTACAATTATAGGGTGTTTATTTTTGTAACAGAGCACAAACAGAGCGTGCATATTTTTGAAAAGTAAAATAGACGGTGTATATACTGTATAACAGAGTAAAAATAGGGAGTTTATATTTTTATAAAAGACTATTTGTGAGTTTGAATAATTTTTATAACAGTACATGTAAAGTACATGTAGCACATTTTTTATAACAGAGTAAAGGCAGAGGGTTTATACTTTTTATAAAAGACTACTTTGTGAGAGTGTATATTTTTTATATCATAGTACAAATAGAGGGGTTATACTTTTTACTAAAGGCTAATTTGTGAGATTGTATATTTTGTATAACAGAGTAAAAATAGAGTGTGTATAGTTTTTATAACAGAGTATATATAGAGGGGGTATATTTTTTATAAAACAGTACAAATAGAGGGTGTATATCTTTTACAACAGAGTCCAAATAGAGGGTGTATATTTTTTAAAACAGAGTACAAATAGAGGGTGTATATTTTTTATAACAGAGTAAAAATAGAGGGTGTATATTTTTATACCAGAGTACAAATTGAAGGTTTTTATTTTTTTGTAAAACACTATTTTCTGAGTGCGTATATTTTTTACAGCAGAGTAAAAATAGATGGTGTACATATTTTATAGCAAAGTACAGTTAGAAGGTGTTTATTTTTGTAACAGGGCACAAACAGAAAGTTTATATTTTTTAAAACAGTAAAATTAGAGTGTGTGTATTTTTTATAACAGAGTAAAAATAGGGTTTATATTTTTTATAAAAGACTATTTGTGAATTTGAATATTATTTATAACAGAGTATATATAGAGGGTGGATATTTTTAAAAACAGTAAAGTTAGAGGATTTATATTTTTTATAAAAGACTATTTTTTGAGAGTGTATATTTTTTATATCAGAGCACAAATAGAGGGGTTACATTTTTTACTAAAGGCTATTTTGTGAGAGTGTATATTTTTTATAACAGAGTAAAAATAGAGTGTGTATATTTTTTATAACAGAGTATATATAGAGGGGCTATATTTTTAATAAAACAGTACAAATAGAGGGTGTATATATTTTATAACAGAGTCCAAATAGAGTGTGTATATTTTTTATAACAGAGTATATATAGAGGGGCTATATTTTTAATAAAACAGTACAAATAGAGGGTGTATATTTTTTTATAACAGAGTCCAAATAGAGTGTGTAAATTTTTTATAACAGAGTAGAAATAGACAGTGTATATTTTTTATAAAATTCTACCTTTTGAGTGTGCTTCTTTTTATAACAGATTAAAAATAGAGGATGTACATTTTCTATAACACAACAAATAGAGGGTATATATTTTTAAAAGACTATTTTTGAGTGTGTATATTTTTTATAACAAAGTACAAATAGAGGGTTTATATTTTTAATAAGAGAACAAAAGAGAGGTATATTTTTTATAACAGAGTAAAAATAGAGGGTTTATATTTTTTAAAAAAGATTATATTTTGAGTGTACATATTTTTATGAAAAGGTACAAAGAGAGGGTGTATATATTTTATAACAGGGTAAAAAGAGAGGGTTTATATATTTTATAAAAAACTATTGTTTGTATATTTTCTATAACAGAGTACAATAGAGGGTGTATAATTTTAATAACAGAGTACAAACAGAGGGTGTATATATTTTACAACAGAGTACAAATAGAGGGTGTATATTTTTTATAACAGTACAAATAAAGGGTGTATATTTTTATAAACGAGTAAAAATAGGGTGTGTATATTTTTTATAACAGAGTACAAAGAGAGGGTTTATATTTTTTATAAAGACTATTTTATGATTGTGTATATTTCTTAGAGTACAAATACAGGGTGCATATTTTTTATAACAGAGTAAACAGAGAGGGTGTATATTTTTTATAACAGTACAAATAGAGGGTTTATATTTTATACAAAAGACTAATTTGTGAGTGTATATATTTTTAAAAGAGAGTAAAAATGGTGTATTTTTTTTATAACAGAGTCCAAATAGAAGGTGTATATTTTTAATAACAAAGTCCAAATAGAGGGTGTATATTTTTATAACAGAGTATATATAGAGGGGTTATATTTTTTAATAAAGTGCTATTTTGTCAGTGTGTATATTTTTTGTAACAGTACAAATAGAGGGTGTATATTGTTTTTATAACAGAGTACAAATAGTGGGTGTATATTTTTAAAAACACAGTAAAAATAGAGGGTGTATATTTTGTATAAAACAGTTAAAATAGACGGTGTATATTTTTTATAAAAGAGTACATATAGAGGGTGTATAATTTTTATAATAAAGTACAAATAGAGGGTGTACATTTTTTATAACAGTAAAAATACAGGGTGTATATTTTATAACAGAGTACAAATTGAGAGTTTATATTTTTTGTAAACCACTATTTTGTGAGTGTGTGTATTTTTCACAACAGAGTAAAAATAGACAGCGTATATATTTTATACCAGTGTGCAATTATAGGGTGTTTATTTTTGTAACAGAGCACAAAATGAGAGTGTATATTTTTGAAAACAGTAAAAATAGAGTGTGTGTATTTTTTATAACAGAGTAAAAATAGAGAGTTTATATTTATTATAAAAGACTGTGAGTTTGAATAATTTTTATAACAGAGTACAAATAGAGGGTGTACATACTTTATAACAGAGTAAAGGTAGAGAGTTTATATTTTTTGTAAAAGACTATTTTGTGAGAGTGTATATTTTTTATATCAGAGTACAAATAGAAGGGTTATATTTTTTACTAAAGGCTAATTTTTGAGAGTGCTTATTTTTTAAACCAGTGTACAAATAGAGTGTGTATATTTTTTATAACACAGTACATATAGAGGGTGTATATTTTTTATAACAGAGTTCAAATAGATGGTGTATATTTTTTATAACAGAGTAAAAATAGAGGGTGTATATTTTTATGCCAGAGTACAAATCGAGGGTTTATATTTTTTGAAAAACAATATTTTGTGTGTGTGTATATTTTTGCAACAGAGTAAAAGTAGATGGTGAATATATTTTATACAAAAGTATATTACAGGGTGTTTATTTTTGTAACAGAGCACAAACAGGGAGTTTATATTTTTGAAAACAGTAAAAATAGAGGGTGTATATTTTTTATAGAGTAAAAATAGGGTTTATATTTTTTATAAAAGACTATTTGTCAGTTTGAATATTATTTATAACAGAGTACATATAGAGGGTGTACATTTTCTTTTAAAAAAGATAGAGAATTTATACTTTTTATAAAAGACTATTTTGTGAGAGTGTATATTTTTCATATCAGAGTACAAATAGAGGAGTTATATTTTTTACTAAAGGCTATTTTGTGAGAGTGTATATTTTTTATAACAGAGTAAAAATAGAGGGTGTATATTTTTTATAACAGAGTATATATAGAGGGGATATATTTTTTATAAAACAGTACAAATAGAAGGTGTGTATTTTTTATAACAGTGTCCAAATAGAGGGTGTATATTTTTTATAACAGAGTACAAACAGAGGGTGTATATTTTTTATAACAGAGTAGAAATAGATAGTGTATATTTTTTATAAAATTCTACCTTTTGAGTGTGTTTCTTTTTATAACAGATTAAAAACAGAGGATGTACATTTTGTATAACACAACAAATAGAGTGTATATTTTTTAAAAAAGACTATTTTTTGAGTGTGTATATTTTTTATAACAGAGTACAAATAGAGGGTTTATATTTTTAATAACAGAGTACAAAGGGAGGTTGTATATTTTTTAGAGCAGAGTAAAAATAGAGGTTTTATATATTTTTAAAAACATTATATTTTGAGTGAATATATTTTTTATAACAAGGTACAAATACAAGGTGTATATTTTTTATAACAGGGTAAAAATAGAGGGTTTATATTTATTTTAAAAGACTATTAATTAAGTTTGTATATTTTTTTATAACAGAGTACATTAGAGGGTGCATAAATTTTATAACAGAGTAAAAATACAGAGTGTATATTTTTTTAACAGAGTACAAATAGAGGGTGTATATTTTTTATAGAAGACTGATTTGTGAGTGTGTATATATATTATATCATAGTACAAATAGTGGGTTTATATTTTATATAACAGAGTACAGATTGTGCGTGTATATTTTCTATAAAACAGTTCAAATAGACATTGTATACTTTTTATAACAGAGTACTAATAGAGGGTGTATATTTTTATAAGAGAGTACAAATAGAGGATGTATATTTTTTATAACAGAGTACAATTAGAGGGTGTATAATTTTTATAACACAGTACAAATAAAGGATGTATATATTTTTATAACCAAGTAAAAGTAGGGTGTGCATATATTTACAACAGAGTAAAAATTGACGGTTTATATTTTTTGTAAAATTCTATTTTGTGAGTGTGTATATTTTTTATAACAGAGTACAAATAGAGGGTGTATATTTTTTATAACAGTAAAATTTGAGGGTGTATATTTTTATAACAGAGTAAAAATTGAGGGTTTATTTTATTTGTAAAATCCTACTTTGTGAGTGTGTATATTTTTTATAACAGAGTAAAAATAGACGGTGTATATATTTTATACCAGAGCACAAAAATATGGTGTAATTTTTGTACCAGGGTACAAACAGAGAGTATACATTTTTTAAAACAGTAAAAATAGAGTGTGTATATTTTTTATAACAGAGTAAACAGAGTTTATATTATTTATAAAAGACATTGTGATTTTGAATATTTTTTGTAACAGAGTACAAATAGAGGGTGTACAGATTTTAAACAGAGTAAAGATAGAGGGTTTATATTTTTTATAAAAACTATTTGTGAGTTTTAATATTTTTTATAACAGTACAAATAGAGGGTGAATAATTTTTATAGCAGAGGACAATAGAGTGTGTATATTTATTACAACAGAGTGCAAATAGAGGGTTTACGTTTTTTATAATAGGCTATATTGTGAGTGTGTATATATTTAATAACAGACTCCAAATATAGCGTGTATATTTTTTATAACATAGTACAAACAGTTTATATGTTTTATAAAAGACTATTTTGTGTGTTTTTATATTTTTTATACCAGAGTAAGATTAGAGGGTGTATATATTTTTAAAACAGAGAAATATAGAGGGTTTATACTTTTTATAAAAGACTATTTTGTGATTGTGTATGATTTTATAACAGTAAACATAGAGGTTGTATATTTTCTATAACAGAGTACAAATAGAGGGTGTATATATTTCATAACAGGTTACAAATAAAGGGTTTATATTTTTTAGAAAAGATTACTTTGTGAGTGTGTATATTTGTTATAACAGAGTACATATAGAGGGGCTACATTTTTGAATAAGGGCTATTTTGTGAGTGTGTATAATTTTTAAAACTACAAATAGAGGGGGAATATTTTTTATAACAGTAAAAATAGAGGGAGTATATTTTTTATAACAGAATACAAATAGAGGGTGTATATTTTTTATAACAGAGTACAAATAGAGTGCGTATTTTTTATGACAGAGTACAATTAGAGGGTGTATATATTTTATTACAGAGTAAAAATAAAGGTTGTATATTTTTTATAACAGTACAATTACAGGTTGTTTATTTTTTATAATAGAATACAAATAGAGGGCATATATTTCTTATAACAGAGTAAAAATAGAGTGTGTATATATTTTAAAACAGAGTAGAAATAGAGGCTGTATATATTTAATAACACAGTACAAACAGAGGATGTAAATTTTTATAAAAAGGCAAAACTTGAGAGTTTATATATTTTATAAAAGACTAATATGTGAGTATGTATAATTTTTATAAGAGAGGACAAATAGAGGTTGTATACTTTTTGTAACAGTACAAATAGAGGGTGTATATTTTTATAACAGATTACAATTAGAGAGTTTATAGTTTTTATAATATACTATTTTATGAGTATGTATATTTTTTATAACAGAGTACAATTATGGGGGTATATTTTTCATATCAGAGTACAAATGGTGTATATTTTTTATAACAGAGTAAAAATAGATAGTGTATATTTTTTATAAAAGTCTACATTTTGACTGTGTTTTATTTTATAACAGAGTAAAAATAGTGGATGTACATTTTCTATAACAGTACAAATAGAGGATTTATATTTTTTAAACCAGAGTACAAATAGAGGGTATATATATGTTATAACAGAGTACAAATAGAGGGTTTATATTTTTATAAAAGATTATATTGTGAGGGTATATATTTTTTATAACAAGGTACAAATAGAGGGTGTATATTTTTTATAACAGAGTAAAAATAGAGTTTACATATTTTTATAAAAGACAATTATTTGAGTTTGTATATTTTTTATAACAGAATGCAAATAGAGTGTGTATATCTTTTATAACAGAGTACATATAGAGAATGCATATTTTTTATAACAGTCTACAAATAGAGAGTTTACATTTTATAAAAGACTTTTTTTGAGTGTGTATATTTCTTGTAACAGAGTAAAAACAGAGGTTGAATATTTTTTTATAACAGAGTAAAAATACAGGGTTTATATTTTTCATAAAATACTACTTTGTGAATGTGTATATATTTTATAACAGATTAAAAACAGATGGTGTATATTTTTTACAACAGTACAAATAGAGGGTTTCTATTTTATATTAAAGACTGTGAGAATGTATAATTTTAATAACAGAGTAAAAAGAGAGGGTGTATTCTTTTTATAACAGACAACAAATAGACGGTTTATATTTTTTTATAAAAGACTATTTTGTGAATGTGTATGTTTTTTATAACAGAGTACAAATAGAGGGTGAATAAATTTTATAGCAGAGTTCTATAGAGTGTGTATATTTACTATAACAGAGTACAAATAGAGGGTTTACATTTTTTATAAAATACTATATTGTGAGTGTGTATATATTTAATAACAGAGTACAAATATAGGGTGTATATTTTTTATAACATAGTAAAAATAAAGAGTTTATATTTTTTATAAAGGACTATTTTGTGTGTTTTTATATTTTTTATACCAGAGTACAATTAGAGCGTGTATATTTTTTTATTACAGAGAAAAATGCTTTACATTTTTTATAAAAGATTATTTCGTGATTGTGTATATTTTTTTTAACAGTAAACATAGGGGTTGTATATTTTCTATAACAGAGTACAAATAGAGGGTGTATATTTTTTATAACAGAGTACAAAGAGAGGGTTTGTATTTTTTTCTAAGAGACTATATTGTGAGAGTGTATATTTTATATAATGGATTACAAATAGAGGGTTTATGTTTTTTAGAAAAGATTATTTTATGAGTGTGTATATTTTTTATAACAGAGTACATATAGAGGGGTTATATTTATGTATAAAGGCTATTTTGCATGTGCGTATAATTTTTATAACTGTACAAATAGAGAGTGTACATTTTTTATAACAGAGTAAAAATAGAGGGTGTATAATTTTCATAACAGAGTACAAATATAGGGTATGTAATTTTTATAACAGAGTACAATTACAGGGTGTATATTTTTTATTACAGAGTAAAAATAGAGGGGCGTATTTTTTATAGCAGAGTAAAAATAGAGGGCGTATTATTTTATAGCAGAGTAAAAATAGAGGGTGTATATTTTTTATAACAGAGTACAGTTACAGGGTGTATATTTTTATAATAGTACAGATAGAGGGTATATACTTCTTATAACAGAGTACAAATAGAGGGTTTATATTTCTATAACAGAATACAATTAGAAAGTTTACATTTTTTATAATATACTATTTTGTGAATATGTATATTTTTTATAACAGAGTACAATTATCAATGTATATTTTTAATATCAGAGTACAAATAGAGGGTGTATATTTTGTATAAAACGTTCAAATAGAGGGGTATATTTTTTATAATAGAGTAAAAATTTTGGGTGTATATATTTTATAACAGAGTACACATAGAGGGTTTATATTTTTTATAAAAGACTTTTGTGAGTGTGTATATTTTATATAACAGAGTAAAAATAGAGTGTGTATACTTTTTTACAACAAAGTAAAACTGAGGGTGTATATATTTTATAACAGAGTGAAAATAAAGGATTTATATTTTTCATAAAAGACTAATTTCTGACTGTGTATATTTTTTATAACAGAGGAAAATTATAGGGTGTATATTTTTTATAACTCAGGACAAATAGAGGGTGTATATTTTTTATAACAGAGTACAAATAGAGGGTTTATGTTTTTTATAAAAGACAATTATGTGAATGTGTATATTTTTTATACCAGAGTACAAATAGAGGGTGTACTATTTTATAGCAGAGTACAAATAGAGGGTGTATAATTTTTATAACAGGGTACAAATAGAGGGTTTACATTTTGTATAAAAGACAATATTGTGAGTGTGTATATTTTTTATAACAGAGTAAAAATATAGGGTGTATATTTTGTATAACAGTACAAATAGTTTATGTATTTTATAAAAGATATTTTGAGAGTTTGCATATTTTTTATAAGAGTACAATTAGAGGTTGTATATTTTTTGTAACAGAGTAAAAATAGAGGGTTTATATTTTTTGAAAAACACTATTTTGTGAGAGTGTATATTTTTTATATCAGAGTAAAAACAGAGGGATTATATTTCTTATAACAGAGTAAAAATATAGGTTTTATATTTTTTATAAAAGACTATTTTGTGGGTGTGTATATTTTTTATAAGAGTATATACAGAGGGGTTATATTTTTTACTAAAGGCTATTTTGTGGGTGTGTTTATTTTTATAACAGTACAAATAGAGGGTGTATGTATATATTTTATAACAGAGTACAAATAGAGGCTCTATATTTTTTATAACCGAGTACAAATAGAGGGTGTATATTTTTTGTAACAGAGTACAAATAGAGGGGGGTATGTTTTCTATAAAACAGTTTAAGTAGAGGGTGTACATTTTTTTTAACAGAGTACAAATAGAGGGTGTATATTTGGTATAAAAGAGTTCAAATAGAGGGTGTATATTTTTTATAACAGAGTAAAAATAGAAGCTGTTTATTTTTTATAACAGGGTACAAATAGAGGATGTATATTGTGTATAACAGTAAAATAAGAGGGTGTATATTTTGTATAAAACAGTTGAAATAGAGGGTGTATATTTTTTATAACAGGGTAAATATAGAGGGTTTATATTTTTTATAAAAGACTATATTGTGAGAGTATATATTTTTTATAACAGAGTACAAATGGAGGGTGAATATTTTATGAAACGGAGTAGAAATAGAGGCTTTGTATTTTTTATAAAAGGCAGTTTTTTGAGTGTGAATATTTTATATAACAGAGTACAAACAGAGGGGTTATATTTTTTATAAAAGACTATTTTGTGAGTGTGTATATTTTTTATAACAGAGTACAATTAGAGGGTGTATTTTTATTACAACAGAGTACAAATAGAGGGTTTAAAGTTTTTATTGAAGACTATATTGTAAGGGTGTATACTTTTTATAACACAGTGCAACCAGCGGGTGTACATTTTTTATAAAACACTAATATTTGAATCTGTATATTTCTTATAACAGAATACAAATAGAGGGTGTATATTTTTTTATAACAGAGTACAAATAGAAGGTGTATAATTTTTATAAATGACTATTTTGTGAGTGTGTATACTTCTTATAACACAGTACAAATAGAGGGTGTATATATTTTATAACAGAGTAAAAATAGAGGGTTTACATTTTTTATAAAAGACTATGTTGTGAGTTTGTATATATTTTATAAAAGTACAAATATAGGGGGTATATATTTCATAACAGAGTACAAATGGAGGGTGTGTATTATTTATAACAGAGTACAAATTGTGGGTTAGTATTTTTTATAAAGGACTATTTTGTGAGTGTGTATATTTTTATAACAGAGTAAAAATAGAGTGTGTATATTTTTAATAATAGAGTACAAATTGAGGGTGTATATTTTTTATAACAGAGTACAAATAGTGGGTTTATATTTTTTATAAAAACTATTTTGTGAGTGTGTATATTTTTTAAAACACCGTACAAATAGTGCGTGTATATTTTTTATAAGACAGTACAAATCATGGGTGTATGTTTATTTCTAACAGAGTAGAAATAGAGGGTTTATATTTTTTATAAAAGATTATATTGTGAGTGTGCATATTTTGTATAAGAGAGTAAAAATAGAAGGTGTATATATTTTAAAACAGTGTAAAAACAGAGTGCGTATTTTTTTTAACATTGCACAAATAGAGGGTGTATAGTTTTTATAAAAGTCCATATTGTGAGTGTGTATATTTTTTAAAACAGTGAAAATAGAGGGTGTATAGTATTTATAACAGAGTAAAAATAGAGGGTTTATATTTTTTATAACAGAGTACAAATAGAGTGTGTATATTTTCTATAAAGATTTGAAATAGAGGGTGTATATTTCTTATAACAGAGTACAAATTGAGGATGTATATTTTTTATAACAGTACAAATAGAGGGTTTATATTTTTTATAAAAGACTAAATTGTGAGTGTGTATATTTTTTATAATGGAGTATAAATAGAGTGTATACATTTTCTATAAATCTTTCAAAGGCAGAGGCTATATTTCGTATAACACAGTAAAAATAGAGTGTGTATATTTTTAATAACAGAGCACAAATAGACGGTGTTTATTTTTTATAACAGAGTACAAATAGTGGATTTATATTTTTTAAAAAAGACTTTTTTGAGTGTTTTTATTTTATTACCGAGTACAACTTGAGGGCTTATAGTTTATATAAAAGACTATTTTGTGAGTGTGTATATATTTTATAACAGAGTACAAATAGAGGGTGTATAATTTTTATAACAGATTACATATAGGGGGTGTATATTTTTTATAATGCAGAAAAAATAAAGATTGTACATTTTTTATAAGAGTACAAATAGAGGGTGTATGTATATTATAACAGAGTGCAAACAGAGGGTGTATAATTTTTATAACAGATTACATATAGGGGGTGCATATTTTTTATAATGCAGTACAAATAAAGATTGTACATTTTTTATAACAGAGTACAAATAGAGGGTGTATGTTTTATAACAGAGTACAAATGTAGGGTGTATATTTTTATAACAGAGTACAAACAGTGGGTGTACATTTTTTATATCAGAGTAGAAATAGAGGGTTTATCTATTTTATTAAAGTTTATTTTGTTTGTGTGTGTATTTTTATCACAGTGTACAAATAGAGGGTGTATATTTTTTAACAGAGTACAAATAGAGCGTGTATATTCTTTATAACAGAGCACAAATAAAGGGTTCATATTTTTTATAAAAGACTATCGTGTGTGTATTTTTATAACAGAGTAAAAATAAAGGGTGTATATTTTTTACAACACAGTACAAATAGAGTGTGTATATATTTTAAAACAGAGTACAAATATAGGTTTTATATTTTTTGAAAATCACTATGACTGTGTATATTTCTTGTAACAGAGTACAAATAGAGGGTGTATATATTTTAAAACAGAGTGAAAATAGAGGGTTTATATTTTTAATGAAAGACAATTTTGAGAGTGTTTATATTTTTTATAACAGAGTACAAATCGAGGGTGTATATTTTTATAACAGAGTACAAATAGAGGGTTTATATTCTTTATAAAGGAGTACAAATTGAGGGTTTATATTTTTAATAAAAATTAATTTGTGTGCTCGCTTCGGTATCACATATACTAAAATTGGAACGATACAGAGAAGATTAGCATGGCCCCTGCGCAAGGATGACTCGCAAATTCGTGAAGCGTTCCATATTTTTGAGGAGCAAGATCAAAAAACTCAAAACCTAGCAGAAGACAAGAAATAACTAAGATCAGAGCAGAACTGAAGGAGATAGAGACACGAAAAACTCTTCAAAAAATCAATAAATCCAGGAGCTGGTTTTTTGAAAAGGTCAACAAAATAGACAGACCACTAGCCAGATTAATAAAAAAGAAAAGAGAAAATAATCAAATAAATGCAATAAAAAACGATAAAGGGGATATCACCACAGATTCCACAGAAATTCAAACCATCATCAGAGATTATTACAAACAACTCTATGCACATAAACTAGTAAACCTGGAAGAAATGGATAAATTCCTGGACACATGCATCCTCCCAAGCCTAAACCAGGAAGAAGTCGAAACCCTGCATAGACCAATAACAAGGTCTGAAGTTGAGGCAGCAATTAAGAGCCTACCACCCAAAAAAAGCCCAGGTCCAGATGGGTTCACAGCCGAATTCTACCAGACATACAAAGAGGAGCTGGTACCATTCCTTCTGAAACTATTCCAAACAATCCAAAGAGAGGGGAATCCTTCCTAAATCATTTTATGAGACCAACATCATCCTGATACCAAAACCTGGCAGAGACTCAGCAAGAAAAGAAAACTTCAGGCCAATATCCATGATGAACATAGATGCAGAAATCTTCAATAAAATACTGGCAAACCGATTGCAACAGCACATCAAAAAGCTTATCCACCATGATCAAGTAGGCTTCATCCCAGGGATGCAAGTCTGGTTCAACATACGCAAATCTATAAACATAATCCACCACATAAACAGAACTAAAGACAAAAACCACATGATAATCTCAATTGATGCAGAGAAGGCCTTTGACAAAATTCAACAGCCCTTTATGCTAAAAACTCTCAATAAACTAGGTATTGATGGAACGTATCTCAAAATGATAAAAGCTATTTACGACAAACCAACAGACAATATCATACTGAATGGGCAAAAACTAGAAGCATTCCCTTTGAAATCTGGCACTACACAAGGATGTCCTCTCTCACCACTCCTATTCAATATAGTACTGGGAGTTCTAGCCAGAGCAATCAGGCAAGAAAAAGAAATAAAGGGTATTCAAATAGGAAAGGAGGAAGTCAAATTGTCTCTATTTGCAGACGATATGATTGTATATCTAGAAGACCCCATCGTCTCAGCCCAAAATCTCCTGAAACTGATAAGCAACTTCAGCAAAGTCTCAGGATATAAAATCAATGTGCAAAAATCACAAGCATTCCTATACACCAATAACAGACTTCAAGACAGCCAAATCAAGAACCAACTGCCATTCACAATCGCTACAAAGAGAATAAAATACCTAGGAATACAACTAACAAGGAACGTAAAGGACCTCTTCAAGGAGAACTACAAACCACTGCTCAATGAAATAAGAGAGGACACAAACAGATGGAGAAATATTCCATGTTCATGGCTAGGAAGAATCAATATTGTCAAAATGGCCATACTGCCCAAAGTAATTTACAGATTCAACGCTATCCCTATCAAGCTACCAATGACCTTCTTTGAAGAACTGGAAAAAAACACCTTAAACTTCATATGGAACCAAAAGAGAGCCCGCATAGCCAAGTCAATTCTAAGCAAAAAGAACAAAGCTGGAGGCATCACACTCCTGGACCTCAAACTATACTACAAAGCTACAGTAATCAAAACAGCATGGTACTGGTACCAAAACAGAGATATAGACCAATGGAACAGGACAGAGACCTCCAACGCAACACAACACATCTACAACCACCCGATCTTTGACAAACCTGACAAAAACAAACAATGTGGAAGCGAGTCCCTGTTTAATAAATGGTGTTGGGAAAACTGGCTAGTCATGTGCAGAAAGCAGAAGCTGGACCCCTTCCTGACACCTTACACTAAAATTAACTCCAGATGGATTAAAGACTTAAACATAAGACCTAACACCATAAAAACCCTAGAAGAAAATCTAGGCAAAACCATTCAGGACATAGGCGTAGGCAAGGACTTCATGACCAAAACACCAAAAGCAGTGGCAACAAAAGCCAAAATAGACAAATGGGACCTAATCAAACTCCACAGCTTCTGCACAGCAAAAGAAACAGTCATTAGAGTGAATCGGCAACCAACAGAATGGAAAAAAATTTTTGCAGTCTACCCATCTGACAAAGGGCTGATAACCAGAATCTACAAAGAACTGAAACAGATTTACAAGAAAAAAACAAACAAGCCCATTCAAAAGTGGGCAAAGGATATGAAAAGACACTTTACAAAAGAAGACATACGTGAAGCCAACAAACATATGAAAAAATGCTCATCATCACTGGTCATTAGAGAAATGCAAATCAAAACTACATTGAGATACCATCTCACACCAGTTAGAATGGCGATCATTAAAAAATCTGGAGACAACAGATGCTGGAGAGGATGTGGAGAAATAGGAACACTTTACACGGTTGGTGGGAGTGTAAATTAGTTCCACCATTGTGGAAGACAGTGTGGCGATTCCTCAAGGACCTGGAAATAGAAATTCCATTTGACCCAGCAATCCCATTACTGGGTATATATCCAAAAGACTATAAATCGTTCTACTATAAGGACACATGCACACGAATGTTCATTGCAGCGCAGTTTACAATAGCAAAGACCTGGAACCAACCCAAATGCCCATCGATGATAGACTGGACAGGGAAAATGTGGCACATATACACCATGGAATATTATGCAGCCATCAAAAACGATGAGTTCGTGTCCTTTGTGGTGACAGGGATGAACCTGGAAACCATCATTCTCAGCAAACTGACACAAGAACAGAAAATCAAACACCGCATGTTCTCACTCATAGGCGGATGTTGAACAATGCGAACACATGGACACAGGGAGGGGGAGTATCACACACTGGGGTCTGTCGGGGGGGAGAAAGGGGAGGGATAGTGGGGGGGTGGGGAGTTGGGGAGGGATAGCATGGGGAGAAATGCCAGATATAGGTGATGGGGAGGAAGGCAGCAAATCACACTGCCATGTGTGTACCTATGCAACAATCTTCCATGTTCTTCACATGTACCCCCAAACCTAAAATGCAATAAAAAAAATAAAAAAAATAAAAATATAAAAAAAAAGAAAAATTAATTTGTGAGTGTTTATATTTTTTATAACAGTGTGCAAATAGAGGGTGTACATTTTTATAACAGACTACAAATAGAGGGTGTTTATTTTTTATAAAAGGCTATTTTGTGAGTGTTTATATTTTTGATAACACAGAAATAGAGGGTGTATATATTTTATAGCAGAGTACAAATATAGGGTTCATATTTTTTGTAAAACACTATTTTGTGAGTGTTTATATTTCACACAAAGAGTACAAATAAATAGTGTATATTTATCATAACAGAGTACAAATACGGATGTATGTTTTTTATAACAGTAAAAATAGAGCGTGTATATTTCTTAGAGTACAAGAGAGGGTGGATATTTTTTATAACAGAGTAAAAATAGGTGGTTTATATTTTTTATAAAAACTATTCTGTGTGTATATATTTTATAACAGAGTACAAATAGAGGGTTTAAATTTTTTTAATAGACTGTTTTGTGAGAGTGTGTATTTTTTATAACAGAGTGAAAATGGAGAGTGTATATTTTTTATCACAGAGTACAATAGAGGGTGTATATTATTTATAACAGGGTACAAATAGGGGATTTATATTTTTTGTAAAAGACTTTTTGATAGTGTGTATATTTTTTATAACAGAGTACAAATAAAGGGTGTATATTTTTTATAACTCAGTACAAATAGAGGGTGTATATATTTTATAACATAGTACAAACAGAGGGTTATATTTTTTGTAAAACACTATTTTGTGAGTGTGTACATTTCTTATAACAATACAAATAAAGGGTCTATATTTTCTATAACAGATTACAAAAATAGACTGTATATTTTTTATAAAAGAATACAAATAGACGGTGTATATGTTTATAATAAAGTACAAATAGAGGGTTTATATTTTTTTATAAAATACTATTTTGTGAGGGTGTACATTTTTTATAACAGAATAAAAATAGAGGGTGTATATATTTATAACAGAGCATAAATAGAGGGTGTATATATTTATAACAGTAAAAATAGAAGTTGTATATAATTTATAAAAGATTTTGTGAGTGTTTATGTTTTTCATAACAGAGTAAATTGGAGGGTTTATATTTTTTATAAAAGACTATTCTGTGAGTGTGTTTGTTTTTTATTACAGAGTTCAAAAGAGATGGCACATATTTTTTTAACAGATAATAAATAGAGGGTTTAAAATTTTTATAAAAGACTAATGTGTGAAAGTGTGTAATTTTTACAACAAAGTAAAAATATAGGGTGTATAATTTTATAAAAGAGTACAAATATAGGGTGTATATTCTTTATAGCAGAGTACAAATAGAGGGTTTATATTTTTTATAAAAGACTATTTTGTTAGCTTGTATATTTTTTAGAACAGAGCACAAATAACGGGTGTATATTTTTTATAACAGTAAAAATTGAGGGTGTATATATTTTATCACAGAGCACAAATATAGGGGTATATTTTTTGTAAAACACAATTTTGTTAGTGTGTATATTTCTTAAAACAGAGTATATATAGAGGGTGTATATTTTTTAAAACAGAGTACAAATAGACGGTGTATATTTTTTATAAAAGCCTATTTTGTGAGTGTTTATATTTTCTACAACTGAGTACAAATAGAGGGTGTATATTTTTGTAACAGAGTACAAATACAAGGTGTATATTTTTTATATCATAGTACAAATAGAGGGTGTATATTTTTTATAACAGAGTACAAGCACAGAGTATATATTTTTATGACAGAGTACAAATAGAGAGTTTATATTGTTTATAAAAGACTGTTTAGTGAGTGTGTATATTTTTTTTATAACAGAGTACAAATAGAGGGTGTAAATATTTTATAAATGACTATATTCTGTGTATGTATATTTTATAACAGTAAAAAACAGGGGTGTTTATTCTTTACAACAGGGTGAAAATGGAGAGTTTATATTATTTATAAAAGACTGTTTGGTGAGTTTGTATATATTTGATAACAGAGTACATATAGAGGGTTATATTTTTCCTAACAGTGTAGAAATAGAGGGTTTATACTTTTTATAAAAGACTATTTTGTGAGAGTGTATATTTTTTATAACGGAATACAATGAGAGGGTGTATATATTTTAAACAGAGTACAAATAGAGGGTTTCTATTTTTTATGAAAGACTATTTGTGGGTGTGAGTATTTGTATATCAGAGTAAAAACAGAGGGTGTATGTTTTTTGTAAAAGTATATATTGTGAGTGTGTTTTTTTAAATAACTGAATAAAAATAGAGGGTGTATATTTTTTATAACAGAGTACAAATAGAGGTTGTATATTTTCTATAACAGGGAAAAGACAAAGGGTGTATATTTTTTATAACAGAGCACAAACAGAGGGTTTATATTTTTATAAAAGACTATATTGTATGTTTTTTTATAACAGATTACAAATAGAGGGGGTATATTTTTTATAACAGAGTAAAAATAGAGGGTGTATATATTTTATAACAAAGTACAAATACAGGGTTTATATTTTTTATAAATGCCTATTTTGTTACTCTGTATATTCTTTATAACAGAGTACAAATAGAGAGTGTATATTTTCTATAACAGAGTACAAGCAGAGTGTGCATATTTTTTATTACAGAGTACAAATAGAGGGTATACATATTTTATAACAGTAAAAATATAGGGTTTATACTTTTTCATAAAGAATTATTATTTGAGTGTGTATATTTTTTATAACAAGTACAAATAAAGGTGTATGTTTTTTGTAAAATACTATTTTGTGAGTGTGTATATTTTTTTATAATGTAGTACAAATAGAGGGTGTATATATTTTTAACAGAGTACAAATAGAGGGTGTATATATTTTATAACAGAGTAAAAATATGGGGTTTATATTTTTTCATAAAGAATTATTTTTTGACTGTGTATATTTTTTATAATAGTACAATTAGAGGGTTTATGTTTTTTATAAAAGACAATTTTGTGAGTGTGTGCATTTTTTACAAGTACAAATAGAGGGTGTACATTTATTATAACTGAGTACAAATAGAGTGTGTTTATTTTTTATAACAGTACACATAGAGGGTGTATTTTTTTAAAAGATTACAAATAGAGGGTGTATGTTTTTTATAAAAGACTACTTTGTGAGTGTGTATATTTTTTATAAAAGTGCAAACAGAGATTGCATATTTTTTAAAAGCGAGTATAATTAGAGGGTGTATATTATTTATAACAGAATACAAAGGGAGGGTGCATATTTTTATAGCACAGTACAAATAGAGGGTTTATATTTTATGTTAAAGACTAATTTGTGAGTGTGTATATTTTTATAACAGAGTACAAAGAGAGAGTGTATATTTTTTACAACAGAGTACAAATAGAGGGTGTATATATTTTATAACAGTATAAATATAGGGGTTTTTTTTTTGTAAATGACTATTTTGTGAGTGTGTGTATTTTTTACAAAACAGTACAAATAGAGGGTGTATATTTTTTATAACAGTACAAATAGCTCATGTATTTTTATTATAAAAGGCTATTTTTTGAGTGTGTATATTTTTTATAACAGAGTACAAGTAGAGGGTGTATATTTTTTCTAACAGTACAAAGAGAGGGTTTATATTTTTTATGAAAGACTATTTTGTGAGTGTGTATAATTTTTGTAACAGAGTACAAATAGAGGGTGTATTTTTTAATAAAAGAATATATTGTAAGTGTGTATATTTTCTATAACAGAAGAAATAGAGGGTGTATATTTTTTGTATCAGGATACAAATTGAGAGTTTTTTATAAAAGGGTATTTGTGAGCTTGCATATTTTTTATAACAGAATACAAATAGTGGGTGTATATTTTCTATAACAGAGTAAAATTAGAGGGATTATGTTTTTTATAAAACACTGTTTAGTGAGTGTGTACATTTTTTATAACAGAGTGCAAATAGTGGGTGTATATTTTTTTAAAAGACTACTTTGTGCATGTGTATAATATTTATAACAGAGTACAAATAGAGGTTGTATATTTTTTATATCAGAGTACAAATTGAGGGTTTATATTTTTTTTATTAAAGACTACTTTTGAGATTGTATTTTTTTATAACACAGAAAAAATAGAGGGTGTATATTTTTTAAAACTGAGTACAAATAGATGGTGCATGATTTTATAAAGGTCTATGTGTTAATGTATATATGTTTTATAACAGAATAAAGATAGTGGGTGTATATTTTTTATAACAGTGTACAAATAGAGGGTATATATATTTTATAACAGAGTACAAATAGAGTATTTTTATTTTTTATAAAAGACTTTTGTGAGTGTGTATATATTGCATAACAGAGAACAAATAAAGGGTGTATATATTTCATAAAAGACTATATTGTGAGTGTGTATATAATTTATAACAGAGTACAAATAGAGGGATTCTATTTTTTATAACATGGTACAAATAGTTTATATATTTTATGAAAGACTGCTTTTTGAGTTTGTATATATTTGAAAACAGAGTGCAAATAGACAGTGTATATTTTTTTAACAGAGCACAAATAGAGGGTTTATATTTTTGATAAAAGACTATTTTGTGATTGTGTATATTTTTTATGAGAGTACAAATAGAGGGTGTATATATTTTATAACAGAGCAAAAATAGATGGTGTATATTTTTTATAACAGAGTTAAAATAGAGGGTGTATATGTTTTTGGACAGAGAACAAATGGAGGGTGTATATTTTTTATAAAAGACTATTTTGTGAGTATGTATATTCTTTATAACAGAGTACAAATAGAACATGTATATTTTTATAACAGAGTACAAAGGCAGGGTGTATATTTTAAATAACAGAGTAAAAAGAGAAGGTGTATATTTTTTATAACAGTACAATTAGAGGGCGTATATTTTTATAACTGTAAAAAATATAACAGTGTATATTTTTTATATACAAGTAGCTGGTTTATATTTTTTATAAAAGATCATTGTGTGAATGTGTATATTTTTTAGAACAGAGTACAAATAGAGGGTGCACATTTTTTAAAACAGAGTACAAACAGGGGGTTTATATTTTGTGTAAAATATATTTTGTGAGTGTGTGTCTTTTTTATAACAGAGTACAAATAGAGGGTGTGTATTTTTTATAAAAGTGTACAAATAGAGGGTGTATGTTTTTTATAACAGTGTACAAATAGAGGATTTATATTTTTTATAAAAGTCTTCAGAGTGTGTATAATTTTTATAACAGACTACAAATAGAGGGTGTATATTTTTTATAACAGAGTACATATAGAGGATGTATATTTTGTATAACCCAGTACAAATAGAGGGTGTATATATTTTATAAAAGAGTAAAATATAGGGTGTATATTTTTTGTCAAATACTATTTGGTGTGTGTGTATATTTCATATAAGACAGTACAAATCAAGAGTGTATATTTTTATAATAGAGTACAAATAGAAGGTTCATATTTTTTATAAAAGACTATTTTGTGAGTGTTTATATTTCTTATAGTAAAAAAGAGGGGTTGTATTCTTTATAACAGAGTACAAATAGACCGTTTATATTTATAGTAAAGACTATTTTGTTAGTGTGTATATTTTTTATAAAGGAATAAAAATAGAATGTGTATATTTTTTATAACACAGTACAAATAGAGGGTGTATATATTTTATAACAGTACAAATATAGGGTTTATATTTTTTGTAAAAGACTATTTGTGTATGTGTATATTTATTATAACAGGATTCATATAGAGGATGCATATATTTTATAACAGAGTACAAATAGAGGGTGTATATTTCTTAGAGTACAACAGAGGATATATGTTTTTTATAACAAGTTACAAATAGAGGGTTTATATTTTTTATGAAAGACTATTTTGTGAGTGTGTATATTTTTTATAACAGAGTACAAATAGAGGGTGTATATTTTTTATAACAGTCACCATGAGCCATGTCTGAAAGAATTAATCACATTTTATATGCAAGCATGCTCTATGTTTGACTGCACTGTTGTTTTTAACGAGAGCATCATTGACAGTGCTTTAACCTGACTAATTGTGTTCTGTGTAATAATGCGTGGGCTTGAGGAGGAGGCAGGTTTAGGAAAGAAAGAGGGAGAATGGATGTGTGAATTAGGGAAAGATGTCTCTTCCTTTGGAGCATGGATGGGTTCCAAATCCCCACTCACCCTCTCAGCTGGGTATATTTGTGCAGGCTACAGCCTGTACTACATTACGCATCAGCCCTGGTTGGGAATAGAGTCTACAGGGGAGAGGTTAGAGCTTCATCGAAGAAGCAACTCTCTTAAGTGACCTCCATTTAACTTACCTGCTGATCTCCATTCCTTCTGCAAAACATACTACTGACAACTACTGCTGCATGTTTTTGTTATGGTTGTCTTACATGCCACTATAATTTTGTTCCCTCCGTTTGGACTGAAAGCATACCAAGAGCCAATCACGTGAATTCCTAAACTTGTTTGGACCAGTTAAATTTGTTATTGTAATTGAGTAATTTAATTGTTATATAAATGAAATATGAGTGAGAAAAAATAGATGACTAACATTCACTGAGTACTTACTGTGTGTTAGGTACTCTTCTAAGTACCTGACATCTCATCTCTTACAACTGCTGTGTATATAAAAGTGGAATGTTTTGGGAAAAAAATTGATAACAGCTAGTGCTACACGAGTCACAAATGAATTAGATATAAAGAAGATAGCAGTAAAAAAAGTTGGAGGGAAAATAAAAATCTTAGAAGAAGCCTGCACCCACGTTACTCAGCAAATATTTCTAAGCTCTTAATCCGTCGGGAACAGCACGTCTGCTGGGGAACTCT
>JAZHEH010000356.1:0-213016 GCA_036589455.1 Ateles fusciceps
CATCTTCTGGTGCCAGGAAGAGCAAGGATGACTCAAGAAGCAGCTAGGCAGTGGCAAAGACTTGGGACAGGTACCAACAGGTAAAGTCTCCTACTGGCAAGAATGAATAAACTATATTCAAAGATGGATGTAAAGAAAACAAATATGCAGGAGTTAAGATCAGCCTGGGCAACATAGTCGGCTACCCAGTCTCTACAAAAAATAAAAAATGGAAAATTAGCTGGGTGCAGTGGGTGCATGCCTATAGTTCTAGCTACTCAGGAGGCTGAGGTGGGAGAATCACTTGAGCTCAAGAAGTTGAGGCTGCAGTGGGTTATGATTGCAATACTTGTTACTAGGCCTGGGAACAGCAGGAAATCCTGTCTCAACACAAACAAACAAAGACAATTGTACTTCTTCAATGTACTGAAACATAGATCAAAACGTATATAAAATTACATAAAATAGTATAATGATTCCTCCTGTACCCATCATGCTGCCTAAATAATTATCAACTGATGGGCAATATCTACCATCCATCATTTATTTTTGAATCAATCTCAGATATCATTCCATCCATAAGCAGTTCAGTACCTTCTCTAAAAGATAGGTATTCTTTAAAACAAAACAAAAAACTGGCCAGGCACGGTGGTGCATATCTGTAATCCCAGCACTTTAGGGAGGCCAGGCAGGAGGATCACTTGAGCCCAGGAGTTCAATACCAGCCTGGGCAACATAGCGAGACCTCTGTTTCTATATGTAAAAAAAAAACAAACCATAATCACAAATGCTATTATCATGCCTAAACATTTAATAATAATTCCTCAGTTCTTGAGCAGTTTTTTCTATAGTTTATTCCAATATAGGATCCAAATGATGTCCATAACTTGCAGTGATTGTATTCTTACGGTATTCTTTGGCATGTTCTCTGTCCTCTGTATTTCCAGGAACATTGCTAGGTCTAGAGGCCTGACAAGGTTGAGAGTTAAGTTTCCATAGGTGGTGCTGTGAAGGTGGTACTATCAGGAGGCATATAATGTCTGGTTATACCTTTTTGTCTTAATAACAGCCACTGATGGTCATTATCTCGATCCATTATTTCATTAGGGTTGTAAATGATGATAGTCTAATCCTGGCTTTATCCTTCATTTACTAGGCAAGAATAATTCTATAAGAGAAACTTACCCCTCATCAACTATTTAAATACCCTGAAATACAGTTTATATAGTAGAGCAGGATAATTTTGTTTGTTTTATGACTTTCAAATAATGAATTGGATTTTTTGAAGTATCATTATGAACTCATGGATTTAAACGTATTTGACATATTTTTAATTATTTACACATAAAATTATTTGTAATGCTCAAATTGTAGAATTTTAGGCTGTTTTATTTCTGCTTTCTACAACATGAGAACTGTATTTCATTGTTCCCTTTAGTGATTTTTTTTTTTTTTTTTGAGACAGTGTCTCACCCTGTCACCCAGGCTGGAGTGCAATGGCCGGATCACAGCTCACTACCACTTGACCCTCCAGAATCAAGCCATCCTCCCACCTCTGCTCCCACCTCCCCATACCTGGGACTATTGGCGTGTGCCACCACACCTGGCTAATTTTTGTATTTTTTGTAGAGGCAGCATTTCGTCATGTTGCCCAGGCTAGTTTCTAACTCCTGGGCTCAAGTGACCCACCGCCTCAGCCACCCCAAACTGCTGGGATTACAGAGGTGAAACACTCTTACCCAGCCTCCTTTAGTGATAATTTTTTGTTGCCCTTTTTTAGATGGAGTCTTGCTCTGTCGCCAGGCTGGAGTGCAGTGGTGCGATCTCAGCTCACTGCAACCTCCGCCTCCCAGGTTCAAGTGATTCTTCTGGGACTCCAGCCTCCTGAGTAGCTGGGACTACAGGAGCCCACCACCATGCCCAGCTAATTTTTGTATTTTTAATAGAGATGGGGTTTTACCATGTTGGCCAGGATGGTCTAGATCTCTTGACCTTGTGATCTACCCACCTCAGCCTCCCAAAGTGCTGGGATTACAGGCGTGAGCCACTGCGCACAGGCCTAATAATAATTTTTATAGCAAAAGATCAATTTGGTTAAATAAATTAGAATTTTGAGAAACAAATTGTTTAGAGGCTAGGTGTCTCACTCTGTTGCCCAGGCTGAGGAGTGCAGTGGGCCAATCATAGCTTATTGCAACCTCAAACTCCTGAGCTCAAGTCGTCCTCCCACCTTAGCCTCCTGAGTAGATTGAGACTACAGGTGTGTGCCACACCCAGGCTAATTTTTTTTTTTTTTTTTTTTTTTAGAGGCAGGGTCTTACTGTGTTTCCCAGGATAAATTAGAAGATTTTTAAGTAAAATTCTCTGGCAAGTTTGAACAAGCTGGAGATTCAGATGAATGTATTCTAGCCTTTCTTTGCCTTGAAGACTTGAGATGTGTAGTCACCAGTTCAAAATTTTAAAGAAAGATGAGAAGAAGTGCGAGATCTACCCTCTAACATAGGCAGGATGAGCTAAGTCGGTATCGAATTATAATCCCTATAAGAAGAAATGTAAAAAAAGAAGTCTAGAAGACAACAGAAAAGAGTCTAGTGATTAGAGTTCTAAAGAGTGCCCAAGAAGAGTTTGTGAGGAGGAGAATCCCTCGAAGGGTCGGACAGGTAGCCAACCCCTGATAGACTTAACTCAAAACAGATGAAACATTTGGAGACAACCAATTAGTAAGGAGAATCTTGGAGTGTGTTTCTAATATCTTTGCATGCAGAGTGTGGAAGACCTTTAGATTTGATTGACCAGAGGCTACCGAAAACACTTACCTCTCAAGATGATAAACATTTTAGAAGTGATTAAGCACTGTACTTATAATATGTAAAGTACCCTTCCGAAAAGTCTGGGTATAACTTCCTATACCACTTTCTCTCACTCTATTCCCTTATTTCTACTCCAGGTTAAGGCTAAGCTGGACTCCTATATACTCCCTGTGCTTTTGTATCACTTTCAAGCTTATGCCATGTTGAGTTTGTTTCTTCCTCCAGTATACTTCCCTACTCTTTTCCCTGCCATCTATTTCGTCCCTATCCCCAGTTTCTTCCTGTTAAAATCCTTGCTATCCTTACAAAGCCCTTTTCAAAAGGAGATGCGTATGCTCATTCCCAATACTTCCCTCTCCACAAGTAGGTGATGTTCTTATCTCTCTTTAATCTTCACAGAACTTTTTATCTCCTTCTTTTTTTTATCAGCAAGAATTTTTTTTTTTTTTTGAAGACGGAGTCTCACTCTCCCCTCCACCCAGGCTGGAGTGCAGTGGTGCAATCTTGGCTCACTGCAACCTCTGCCTCCCAAATTTCAAGCAATTCTCGTGCCTCAGCCTCCTGAGTAGCTGGCATTACAGGCACGTGCCACCCACACTCGACTCATTTTTTTGTATTTTCAGTAAAGACAGGGTTTCACAAGTTGGTCTTTAGGCTGGTCTCAACCCTGGCCTTGGTGATCCGCCTGCCTCCGCCTCCCAAAGTGCTGGATTACTGGCGTGAGCCACCATGCCCTGCCTAGAATTTTTTTTTTTTTTTTGAGATGGAGTCTCGCTCTATCTCCCAGGCTTTGAAAGACAGCACATGATTGAGTCTCGCTCGCTCTCCCAGGCTGGAGTGCAGTGGCATTGAACCTGGCTCACTGCAACCTTCACCTCCCAGGTTCAAGTGATTCTCCTGCCTCAGCCTCCTGGAGTAGCCGAGGATTACAGACGCCCACCACCACACCCGGCTATTTTTTGTATTTTTAGTAGAGATGGGGTTTCGCCATGTGTGGCCAAGTATGGTCTTGAACTCCTGACTTAAAGTGTGATCCACCTGCCTCAGCCTCCCAAAGTTCTGGGATTACAGGCATGAGCCATGGCACCTGAGACTATTCTGGATTTTCTTTTTTTCTTTTTTTTTTTTTTTTGAGCACAAAGCTTGCTGTGTCGCCCAGGCTGGAGTGCAGTGGCACAAACTTGGCTCACTGCAACCTCCGCCTCCCAGATTCAAGCGTGATTCTTGCCTGCCTCAGCTTCCTTGAGTAGCTGGGATTACAGGCATGTGCGCCATGCCCAGGCTAATTTTGTATTTTTCGTAGAGATGGCGTTTCACCATGTTGGCCATGCTGGTCTCAAATTCCTGACCTCGGGTGATCCGCCTGTGCTCGGCCGCCCAAAGTGTTGGGATTACAGGCATCTGCCTGCCATGCCCGGCTAATTTTGTATTTTTCGGTAGAGATGGCGTTTCACCATGTTGGCCATGCTGGTCTCAAGCTCCTGACCTCAGGTGATCCGCCTGCCTCGGCCTCCCAAAGTGTTGGGATTACAGGCGTGAGCCTTACTGTGCCTGGCATACTTTGGATTTTTTAAGGGAAAAAAGGAAAGGGAATCAGCTGGAGGTGGAACCAGTAATGGCAGTGCCTGTAGGGATAAATTAATCCATAATTGTAAACCATGAATCTACACTCACATCAGTTCTTTTCTTTCAGAATATCTGCATTTCTGGATTAGTTGTATAGGTCATAGTGCAGTGCAATGTTTAATACACTAATTAGGACAAAGTAATTCACATTGAACTTCCTAGCACACTACTGTGAGCACTGTTATTCCTACTCTTGTCTAAAGAAAATGTGGGGTTTATTTGTGTTCTCTCTAAGATTATGAGCTTTTAATATTAAAATGATTTAATGGACCTTTCCTGAATTTTAATTACTTTGTAGCTATGGCCATGCCCTGTTACCTGGTGAAGGTGCAGCTATGGCTGAATATGTAAAAGCTGGAAACGATATCCCACGAAGAGGTGAAATTGGCTTGACAAGTGAAGAAATAGCATCATTTGAATGCTCAGGTTATGTAATTAGCGGGTAGCAGGTATGTTCTTGGCATTAAGCTTAGTTTTCCATGATTAGTTCTTTTCTTCGTTTTTACTACCAGATTATATTTCGGTAATTGATTTTTACTAAGTGTTTCTTATGAAAAGTAGAGTATAAATATTGGTTTGATAATAGTTTTGTTGGTATAACATGGTTTTCTGAAATTCCAAGTATATATGCAACTCAGCCTCAAACTCAGCTATAGCTCTGACTTTAAGAATCTTTCCAGGATCCTTTCCTAGTTGATATTTAGGTACAGATATTTTATCCACTGGAGGATATAGTTAAATTCAGCTATTTATCACTGCCCCATGAGGAATGTGGCAATTAGGAAAATATTTTCACAAGATAGTGTTTGCAGGTTACAAGTTTGTCTCCAGTTATTTTATGGACCCAGATTTCTGAGACTAAATAACAGAAAAAGATGATAAAAGACATTGGTCAGCTGAGAACATGTTCTGGCTAATAAATAAATAAATAAATAAATCTTTAAAAGACATTGGATTCAGCATGAGAAAAGGAATATAAAATTAGAAAAGCAAAAAGTACCAGGAAGAACCAGGAAAATGAGCTAATAGGGTGGCAGTACTTAGATCAAATTAAATTTTGGATTCTTAAAACTTGATAAACTTTTTAAAGTAGGTAATTATTTTAAATGACATTGAAGGCAAATATTTGCAGAAATCCTAAAGCACCTCCAGAATCTTGGATTTCTGAGGACCAATATTTGAAGCATTGCATTGGAGGACCCACACAGTAAGGCAAGAAAAAGAAATTAGAGGCATAAGGTTTGGAAAGGAAGGCTGGGCATGGTGTCTCACACCTGTAATCCCAGCACTTTGGAGGCCAAGGCAGGTGGATCGCTTGAGCCCAGGAGTTGGACTAGCCTGGGCAACATGGCGAAACCCCGTCTCTACCAAAAACACAAATATTAGCCAGATGTGGTGGTACGTGCCTGTAATCCCAGCTACTTGGGAGGCTGAGGCAGAAGAAATGCTTGAACCCAGGAGGCGGAGGTTGTAATGAGCCGAGATTGCAACTCTGCATTCCAGCCTGGGTGACAGAGCAAGACTCGGTCCTGAAAATAATAATAAGGATTGGAAACGATGATATAACAATGTCATTTTTGTGAATGACATTGTGAATGATTCGATTGTTTACATAGAAATCCCAAAGAATCTTCAGATGAATTATAAATAAGAGGAGAGTTTGACAAATGCTTGGATATAAGGTTAATACACAAAAACCCATTGCATTTCTACTTACCAGCAACAGACAACTATTATTAAGAGAGTGTATATTCAGTACAGTTCCATTAAAAATGAAATGCATTTCTATTTAACAACAACAGAAAACTAGAAAGTGCCACTAAATAAGAAGAAAACATTTATAACAGTGTCAGAATATGAAGGACTTAAGAATAAATCTTAACAAAAGATGCCCAGGGTTCTATGGGGAAAATGTAAAACATTAATAGTCTGTATATTCAATACAGTTCAAATCAAAATCACAACACAGTTTTTCATGAAACTTACTAAGCTGGTTCTAAAATTTGTATGTTAGACTAAAAGGACAAGAAGAGTTAGGTCCCTTCTGAAGAAGAGCAAGAAGGTAAGATTAAAGAAAAACTTGAATAACTGGAGAGATACCAGGTTCATGGATAGGAAGGCAATATTGTAAAGCTGTCATTTCTTCCCAAACTGATCTCTATATTCAATACAGTTCCAATCAAAATTACAGCACAGTTTTTCATTAAACTTAATAAGCCAGTTCTAAAATTTATATGTTAGACTAAAAGGACATGAATAGCCAAGTCACTCCTGCAGAAGAAAAGGAGGAAGGTAAGATTTGCCCTACGAGATAGGAGGACCTATTATGAAGCTTACAGCTCTTTAGAAAGCATGGAGAACAACTGAATAGTTCAATGGAATAAAAGGCCAGGCATAGTGGCTTGCGCCTGTAATCCCAACACTTTGGGCAGCCCGAGGTGGGCGGATCACCTGAGGTCAGGAGTTCAAGACCAGCCTGGCCAACATGATGAAACCCCATCTCTACTAAAAATACAAAAATTAGCCAGCCATGGTGGCGGGCACCCGTAATCCCAGCTACTTGGGAGGCTAAGGCAGGAGAATCCCTTGAACCCAGGAGACGGAGATTGCAATGAGCTGAGACCTCGCCACTGCACTCTAGCCTGGGCAACAACAGTGCAACTCTGTCTCAAAAAATATACAAATAAAAATAAAATTCAGAGCCCAAAGACAGCCATGCATGTATGGAACTTCAGTGTATGAAAGAGCATGTCGGATCAATGGGGAAATAAAGAACCATTCATTAAGTGAGATAGGAAAGAAATGGTTATTTATATGGAAAAAGATGAAAGTAGGACCCTATATCACCAAATATAAAAAGCAATGCAGCATCCATACTCAGAGCCAACAACAAAAAAAATTTTTTTTTAAATCAATGCAGCAGTTGGGTGCGGTGGCTCAGGCCTGTACTCCGAGCACTTTGGGAGGCCAAGGCAGGCGATTCATTTGAGGCCAGGAGTTCAAGACCAGCCTGGCCAACATGGCGAAACCCCATCTCTACTAAAAATATAAAAAGGAGCTGGGTGTGTCGGAGAGGCCTATAATCTCAGCTACTCAGGAGGCTTAGGCAGGAGAATCAGTTGAACCTGGGAGGCAGAGGTTGCAATAAACCAAGATTGCACCACAGCACACTCCAGCTTGGGTGACAAGGGAGACTTGGAAGTTAAATCCACTAACCAAAAACTGCTCTTCATATATAGATTTAGACTTGGTTTTTTTTTTTTTTTTTTTTGAGATGGAGTTTCACTCTTGTCTCCCAGGCTGCAGTACAGTGGCACCATCTCGGCTCACTGCAACTCCGCCTCCTGGATTCAAGTGATTCTCCTGCCTCAGCCTCCTGAGTAGCTGGGATTACAGGTGCCTGCCACCAAACCCAGCTAGTTTTTGTATTTTTAGTAGAGGCAGGTTTTCACCACGTTGGCCAGGCTGGTCTCGAACTCCTGACATCAGGCGAGTCTGCCCACCCCAGCCTCCCAAAGTGCCAGGATTACAGGTGTGAGCCACCCATGCCCAGCCTAATCTTGATTCTTTTGGTTGTATGGTAAATTAGAACCTTGAATGAGTTTCCACCTGATGAATGACAACATAAATCTTTTTATCTATCCTACTATCAATTCCACAAAGGCAAATGGATATATCACCTAGGAAGTTTAATGAGTTTGCCCATTTCTAGTTGCTTTACTGGAGACAAATTAGGCGTATAACGTCAGTATTAGAAATTTTTTTTTTTTTTTTAGGTGGAATTTCAACTCTTGTTGCCCAGGCTGGAGTGCAATGGCACAATCTCGGCTCATCGCCACCTCTGCCTCCCAGGTTCAGGCAATTCTCCTGCCTCAACCTCCTGAGTAGCTGGGATTACAGGCATTCACTACCACGCCCAGCTAATTTTGTATTTTTAGTAGAGACTGGGTTTCTCCATGTCTGGTCAAGCTGGTCTTGAACTACTGACCTCAGGTGATCTGTCCGCCTCAGCCTCCCAAAGTGCTGGGATTACAGGCGTGAGCCACCATGCCCGGCCAGTATTTGAAATTAATGATAGCAGCCAGGCGCGATGGCTCACACCTGTAATTCCAGGACTTCGGGAGGCCAAGGCAGTTGGATCACTTGAGATCAGGAGTTCGAGACCAGCCTGGCCAACATGGCAAAACCCCATCTCTACTAAAAATACAAAAGTTAGCCGGTCATGGTGACACATGCCTGTAGTCCCAGTTACTCCGGAGGCTGAGGTGGGGGGATTGATTGAGCCTGGGAGGCCGAGGTCCCAGTGAGCCAAGATAGCACCACTGCACTCCCGCCTGGGTGACAGAACCAGAGTAGGTCTCAAAAAAAAAGGAAAGGATAAAAGGATAACATTTACTATGTTGACAGGAAATCAGAGATGATTATTTGAATACTGGAAATGAATCAAAGGACATGTGCAGGGCCAGGCACGGTGGCTCACGCCTGTAATCCCACCACTTTGGGAGGCTGAGGTGGGCAGAGATTACTTGAGGTACAGAAGTTCGAGATCAGCCTAGCCAGCATGGTGAAACCCCATCTCTACTAAAAATACAAAAATCAGCTGGGCCTGCTGGTAGCCGCCTGTAATCCCAGCTACTCAGGAAGGAGGCTGAGGTGGGGGAATCACTTGAGCCCGGGAGATGAAGGTTGCAGTGAGCCGAGATCATGCCACCCCACTCCAGCCTGGGGGACAGAGCAAGACTCCGTCTCAAAAAAAAAAAAAAAAAAAAAGGGACATGTCAGGCAGCTAAAATATTAATAAGTGATCTTTTGGAAAGTTAACCCGTTTCAAAAAATAGTTTTTATTTGTCAGCTCTTAAATAGGCCACTCTGTATTAAGAAAGGATTCATGAGGATATACCATGAAAATAATTACTGAGAAATTAAGCCAAAAATAAAATTCTCTCCAGGCATCGCCGAATGGAGGCTGTGCGACTACGAAAGAAAACCAGATCTATAGTGCTGATGAGAAGAGAGCCCTTGCATCCTTTAACCAAGAAGAGAGACGAAGAGAGAGAACAAGATTCTGGCCAGTTTTCGAGAAATGGTTTACAGAAAGACCAAAGGGAAAGATGACAAATAAGGGTTTTTTCTGATTGTCCAGAAGACATTTTTAACAACAAAAACGAAAGTCTGGGTTCCACACATACATACGAAAAGATTGTCATGCTCTGAGAAAGCTTTACATTGCTACTGTGCCTTCTATTTAATTCTTTCAGTCCTTCAGTAAAAAGCTGCTTATTGATAGAACTTTAACAAGTTCTTTGGGTTATTTTGGATTGACCATAATAACTTTCTGGTTTAAAAATCCAAATTATGAACTGGGTGCAGTGGCTCACGCCTGTTAATCCCAGCACTTTGAGAGGCTGAGGTGGGTGGATCACCTGAGGTCAGGAGTTTAAGACCAGCCTGGCCGACATGGTGAAACCCTACTTCTACCAAAAAAATACAAAAATTAGCCAGGCGCAGTGGTGGGCGTCTGTAATCCCAGCTACTCGGGAGGCTAAGGCAGGAGAATGGCTTAAATCCTGGAGGTGGAGGTTGCAGTGAGCCGAGATCGTGCCACTGCACTCCAGCCTGGGTGACAAGAGCGAAACTCCATCTCAAAAAAAAAAAAAAATCCAAATTATGAGTAAAATTCTGTATTGGAGGAGGTGGCATGGACAAAAAGTGTTAGTGAGGATGAGAAACTTCAGTCTCACACCATGAGACACTGCTACTATTAGGTATATGTGATGCCTGCCCCACCCTCACCTCTACCCCAACTGAACTTTTGGGAAATTATCACTCCTCTGTGTTGAGTGTGTTGTAAATGGACTTCATAGAAATGTATAGGAGTCCACTTTAGTTAACAAAATGAAGGCATTGCTGCAAAAAGCAAATCTGGAATTTGAAAACTGACTTGTATACTACAATATGTGATCTGCCCTGAAAATAATAGATTTTAAGTCCCTACGTCCACTCCAAAACCAACAAACACACCAAAAAGCAAACTAACTCACAGACTTGTTGAATTGAAATGTGAACATTAGCTTTTTAAAATTCTTAATAAGTTACTTAAAAATGGTTCTTTCAAATATAAAGTCTTAAGAAGTCTACTCTTATGCCCATTTAAGTACTTTATTTCAACCTGAGCTGATCTGAGTTGGAGGATGGGATAACATCAAACAGAATAGGAGTCAACTATGGTCAAGAGTTCTGATAAGGAAAAATATAATGAGTCAATATTTTAACTTAACTGTTTTATAAGGATGAGACTAAAACGATATTAAATATTTTTTAATTGTGTTTTATGTACTAAGCAGATTTCATTTTAAACATTGTTAAACCTTTCTGGTTTTTTTTTTTTTTACATCTGTCATCAGTCGAATCCTTAATGTATAGAACCTCCTTACTTTATTACTTTTTAAGTTGGGAAGAAATGGAAAGTTGTGGGGACTATGATTTTGTGATCTTTTTCCTTCGTTTATTTTGTTCAGTTTTAATTAGATCAGAAGAGTAAATTGGGGAGGGAACCCTGGAAGTTCTGGCTGTTTTTGTTAAGGTTGGTTTTCTGTTTTTTGTTTTTTGAGACAGAGTCTCACTCTGTCGCTCAGGCTAGAGTGCAGTGGTGCAATCTCAGCTCTCTGCAACCTCCGCCTCCTGGGTTCAAGTGATCCTCCCACCTCAGCCTCCCGAGTAGCTGGGATTACAGGCACTCGCCACCACGCCTGGCTGATTTTTGTATTTTCAGTAGAGATGGGGTTTTGCCATTTTGGCCAGGCTGGTCTCAAACTCCTGACCTCAAGTGATCTGCCCACCTCAGCCTCCCAAAATGCTGGGATTACAGATGTGAGCTGCCATGACTGGCCATTTTTGTTAAGGTTGTTTGATCTGCATTATTATTACATGCCTACGGTAAATTTAAATTACCTGGGTGATAAGGAAATTCTGATTATACTATTATAAAATGCCCTCTTGCCTTATATTTTTAAGTGGTTGTTTTTCAAAAGTGTTTAAATAAGGCAGTCATATTTCAAAGTATAGAGTAAAAGTTGTATTGTTATTATTATTTTTGAGACAGGGTCTCCTTCTGTCACCCAGGTTAGAGTGCAGTGGTGCGATCTTGGCTCATTGCAGCCTCTGCCTCCCCAGCTCAAGTGATCCTCCACCTCAGCCTCCCGAGCAGCTGGGACTACCAGGCGCATACCACCATGCCCAGCTAATTTTTTTATTTTTAGTAGAGACAGGGTTTCACCTTGTTGCCCAGGCTGGTCTTGAACTCTTGAGCTCAAGCATTCCACCTGCCTCAGCCTCCCAAAGTGCTGGGATTATAGGCATGAGTCACCACACCCAGCCAAAAGTTTTATTATTAAATGGTATTAACAGTCTTAAATACTATTAAATATATGTTCCAGGAACTGTCTACTTTTGACCTACAGCTACTGAACTAAAGAGTCAGCATGTAGCAACATTTATGACCCCTGAATTTGAAATAATTTCTGTTTATTTATACCTAATCAGAGTTGCTGCCTAGCCTAATAAATCTATAATTTCCAAAAGTTAAAAAGAAACTAGTTCCCAGAGTTTTGAGTGTCAAATCCATCTACTTCCCTGTATAATAAAACCTGAATTTTATAATACCCACTTACAAATTTTATTCTCGGCGGGGCACGGTGGCTCACACCTGTAATCCCAGCACTTTGGGAGGCAGAGGTGGGTGGATCACAAGGTCAGGTGTTTGAGACCAGCCTCGCTAACATAGTGAAACCCCGTTTCTACTAAAAATACAAAAAATTGGCTGGACATGGTGGCTCACGCCTGTAATCTTAGCACTTTGGGAGGCCAAGGTGGGTGGATCACCTGAGGTCAGGAGTTCAAGACCAGCCTGGCCATCATGGTGAAACCCCATCTTTAAAAAAAAAAAAAAAAAAAATTAGCTGCGCATGGTGGCAGGCGCCTGTAATCCCAGCTATTTGGGAGGCTGAGGCAGGAGAATTGCTTGAATAATCCTAGCTACTCAGGAGGATGAGACAGGAGAATTGCTTGAATAACCCCCAGCTACTCAGGAGGCTGAGGCAGGAGAATTGCTTGAATAATCCCAGCTACTCAGGAGGCTGAGGCAGGAGGCCAAGGCTGCAGTGAGCTGAGATCATGCCACTGCACTCCAACCCCAGGCAACAGTGCGAGACTCTGTCTCAAAAAAAAAAAAAAAAAAATTATTCTCTTTGTTTTTTCTTGCTTACGTTCCTATAGACGGAATGATTATGTTCTCTCATTTTCAGTAGGCAAGGTAGTTTAAATGCAGAAATTTTGTGGTGTTTGAATATTGTGATGTAAAGAACAGCTTCAGTGGCATATTCTTTGGGAAAGAGGCAGGAAGAAGAAAAGGGCTAAATGTATTTTATTTTCAGCTCATGAGTGTTGTTACTGCTTCAAATTATGTTTAGTCACCTGAGCCATAAGTCAGTTGTAGGGCTATTGTATTTTAAATATATTTTTGTTCTCCAAGGGGGACTTACCTAGTTTGCCACCTCCTTGCCCATTGCTCTGATAGGGTTTTCCCTCCTTTTTTATTTATTGTACAAATATAGCAGTAAAAGAAAAAAAAAATTCAGTACTGTGTCAGTTGTCTTTCATATTTTGTGTTCCTCCTTTTCAGTGCTTCTCTATGTAAATAAATACACTGATGTACTTGTAAGTCATCACTCAGAGCATAATGTAATTTTGTCTTTGGTGTCTTAAAATTTTGCAGCCAGGCAAGAGAGATTTACAGGGAAGGTAGGAACAAGTGACTATTTGGTGTTAGGATGGGGAGAAGATCAGAGATAAGTAAGGGCGATGATTGAATCCATCCCGTGTTAGTCGCCCCCTAGTCCTCAAGCCACCCTCCTGCCATCATGAGTATAGTGGTGTACTACAGAAGGCAGCGTGCCTGGTTTTCCAGTTTCAAAATACATTATTTAGCAGTGAGGCTTAACTCTCACAGTAAACGAAGGGGTCTGTGAGTAGGGGAACCCTTCAGACTGGTTATATTATGAGCTGTAGAACTGTTGCCATTTTGTTGTTCCCAGTTGTGCCCGTAAGAGATGTCTGAGCTGGAGAGTTAGACTCAGATGGGGAACAACAGCCAAGTACCAGTCTTAGTTTGGTCCGATAGGTGAGTTTTAGCAACTCTCTAACGCTCTGTATACCTGTCAGACTCAGAAGTGATGCACATAGTGATGGAAAAAAGTATTTTAGAAAACAGCTTACTGGTTACTCTGCTAATGTGATGGAGGTTGCAGAATGGAAAACGAATGCAGAAAAATACAGCTGGATTTGTGCGCCACAAGTTTATTAATAAACATTATGCGGTTTGTATGTGCTGTATTGTCTCTTTAATATAACCTGATTAGGAAAACAATCCTGAGACATTCTGTAGGAATCAGAACACGATCAAATATGGGAGGGGAATGCCGCCATGAAATCATATTTGGCATCAGTAAGGTTCTTCTGCCAGTGTTCTCAAAGCAAACCATTCCTGGTCTACAGAGGAAGAAAAACACTTTGAAAGTATTTTTAAATCAAAAGCTTTTCAAATCAAACAAAGGGGATTCCTATTTACTCTTTTATATTCCTAGTAAGCAAGAAGCCTCTTTTATTGGTGGGGGAGGGGAGGTAGCTAGGGTTCTCTATATCTGTCCTTTACTGTTTCTTAAGCCCAGTCAGTGAAAGGATTAATGAGCTTATATGTAAAGATACTTTAAGAGAGCTGCTATAAAAGGGACTATTAAACATAAGTTAATTTTACTGTGATATTGAAGTTTTCCATAGAAACAAAAGACATGACCCACTTTGCCCCTACCCTACTCCAGCAACTAATCTTCAAGCTTATAATGACTGAAAAACCAGACACTAAGAAAAATAATTTCATTAGAATGGGCTGCAATTGTTCTAGAAAATTGTTTTTCTTAGTGTCTGGGGTTGGTGGTCCAAAGAAGAAAAGTGACCATGACATGAACTATCTGTGGCTGTGCAACTGCTGGATTCCTGGTGTGTGATGACCTCTCTCCCACCCTTTTAAAACAAACCTCCAAACATTCATTACCTGTGAACTAATTCTTGCTCTTCACCTACAAAAAAACACCAATGGGTGCATCCTAAGAAAGAGAAGGAGCAATTGTTAGCCCAGACCAGTCATAACTAACTCTTTGTTTTTTTGAGATGGAGTCTTGCTCTGTCTCCCAGGCTGAAGTGCAGTGGCGTGATCTCAGCTCACTGCAACCTCCACCTCCTGGGTTCAAGTGATTCTCCTGTCTCAGCCTCCCAAGTGGCTAGGATCACAGACAACCCGCCACCACACCCAGCTAATTTTTGTATTTTTACTAGAAACAGTGTTTTACCTTGTTGCCCAGGCTGGTCTCAAACTCCTGACCTCAAGTGATCCACCTGCCTTGGCCTCCCAAAGTGCTGGGATTACAGGCATGAGCCACCACGCCCAGCCGTCTTCCCTACACTTGCCCATATGCATACTCTTGAATTTCTAGAATTCATTTTGCTTATGAATTGGGAATCTGTAGGTGATAGTTTTTTGTTTTTTTAAATTTCTTTGGGTGACCTATCACCAAAGGAGGGTGATAGTTTTTTCATCACTTTAAACCTCTGTTCCCCAAAGATCTTTTGACAACAAATATCTTAAGAATCTTCAAAAAATTGGAAATAAATTGGGACAGGCTTATGCTCCTCATTAATAGGAGTGTAAGTCATTAACCTTCTTTACATGCTCCAGTTTACTCAACTGACAATCTCTACCTCTTAGGAACAGCATGAGAATGAATTAATATAGATGAAAAGGTTTGAAACATTTTTAAAGCAGCATAAACATGTAGGTTGTAATATTGTCTCAGTAGTCCATCCCCATCCTCACCTCCAAAATTATACTTGGCATTTTGAGCAGGAGCCACTCTCCCAAGACCTCTCTCTGTGTGGTCTCTGGTGTAGTCGTGTTCACCTCTACCAAACTCACTTCCTGATCTCTGACCTGGCCAGTTAGCAAGACAGCTGGTGGAAGGATATATGACCAGGAGAAGTAAAATCTCCACATACTGCAGGTTCCAAATTTTTTGATTACTCCAGGTTTCAAACTCTGAATAGACATACTAGTACTAGGACAGGATGAATATAGGAAATAGATGGCTCACTGACTGTGTGGTCATATATAAAGCCTCAGCATCAGGCCAAGGTACAAATAACTTTTAGGAAGGACGGGAAGGCAAAGAGGAAATAAAATGTTTATGTCTGTTGTGTTTCAGGCATTATGCTTGATGCCAGCCCTGCTCTTCTGAGGACCCCTCCCCTAGATTCATGAATGTTATTTTGACTCTTTTCACAACAACTATCAAGTTAACATATTTCTTATTCATGGTCTACCTGGTGGATACCAGTAATCATTCCTTCAAGTATGTATTGAGTGCCTACTATTTGCCAGGCCTTGTTTTACAGCAAGACAAAAATCCCTGCCTTCATGGAGCCTACATTCTGGTGGAGGGAGTAGACAATAATAAAACAATTATAGGGCCAGGAGTGGTGGCTCACGCCTGCAATCCCAGCATTTTGGGAGGCTGAGGTGGGCGGATCACTTGAGGTCAGAAGTTCGAGACCAGCCTGGCCAACATGGTGAAACCTCATGTCTACTAAAAATATAAATATTAGCCGGCTGTGGTGGCATGTGCCTTGTAGTCCCAGCTACCCAGGAGGCTGAGGCAGGAGAATCACTTGAACACGGGAGGCAGAGGTTGGAGGGAGCCAAGATCGCGCCACTGCACTCCAGCCTAGGAGACAGGGCGAGACTCCATCCAAAAAACAAAATTATATAGAATATTAGAAGGGAAGTTGGTAAGTGCTATGGAGAAAAAAGCATAGGAACGTGGAGTGAAAAAGGTGGTGAGGGAGCAGACAGTTCACATGGCTAGGGGAAAGTGTTCTAGTCAAAAGAAACAGCAAGCGCAAAGGCCGAGGCAGGACTGTACCTGACTTACTTGAGGAGAAGCAAGCCGAGAATGGCCAGAGCACGTGGAAGGGAAGGAGTAGTGGGAAAGCATAAATAACAAGGGACCAGATCATACAAGGCCTTGTAGGCCCTTACTACTCAAAGGTTGTCTCTTGGGCCCACAGCCTCAGCATGGCCTGCGAGCTTGTTAATAATGCAGAATCTCAAGCCCTATCCCAGACCTGCTAAATCAGAATCTTCATTTTTAGCAAGATCCCCAAATAATTTGTATGCACTTTAATTTTCATTTCTTTTTCTTTCTTTTTTTTTTTTTTTTGAAACAGTCTTACTCTGTTGCCCAAGCTGGAGTATAGTGGCACGATCTCAGCTCACTGCAACCTCTGTCTCCTGGGTTCAAGCCATTCTCCTGCCTCAACCTCCCAAGTAGCTGGGACTACAGGCATGCACCACCATGCCAGGCTAATTTTTGTATTTTTAGTAGAGATGGGGTTTCACCACATTGGCCAGGCTGGTCTCGAACTCCTGACCTCAGGTGATCCGCCCGCCTCGGCCTCCCAAAGTGCTGGGATTACAGGCATGAGCCACAACACCCACCAGCACTTTAAATTTGAGAAGCACTTTTGGAAAGTTTTAAACAGAGGAATTGGCCAGGCATGGTGGCTCATGACTGTAATCCCAGCACTTTGGGAGGCTGAGGCAGGTGGATCACCTGAGGTCAGGAGTTCAAGACCAGCCTGTCCAACATAACAAGACCTCGTCTCTATGAAAACTCAAAAAAAAGCCAGGCATGGTGGTGCATCCCTGTAGTCCCAGCTACTTGGGGGGCTGAGGCAGGAGGATCGCTTGAGCCCAGGAAGTAGAGGCTGGAGTAAGCCCTGATGATGCCAATGCCTGCCAGCTGGGATGACAAAGTGAGACCCTGTCTCAACAACTAGATAGATGATAGATGGATGGATGGATAGATCAGATAGATAGAAAGATGGACAGATAGATAGATATAAAGATCGATAGATAGGAGGGCAGCTGGGATGGCAAAGTGAGACCCTGTCTCAATAAGTAAGTAAGTAGGTAGGTAGGTAGGTAGGTAGATCAATCGATCAATAGATTGATAGATGAATAGACTGCCCTATCTGTCTGGGGATAGATAGAGCAGCCTATCTTTTCGATGACAAAGTAAGACCCTGTCTCAATAAGTAGATAGATAGATAGATAGATAGATAGATGATAGATAGATAGATAGATAGACATAAAACAGATGAGAGACAGAAATTTGTTTTTACAGCCAGGTGTGGTGACTCACACCTGTAATCCCAGCACAAAGTTAGCTGGGCATGGTGGTATACACCTGTAGTCCCAGCTACAAGGGAGGCTGATGCGGGAGGATCACCTGAGCCTGGGATGTCGAGGCTGCAGTGAGCTCTGATTGTACCACTCTACTCCAACCTGGATGACAGAGCAACTGTCTTAAAAAAAAAAAAAAAAAAAAAAAAAAAATTTGAGAAGCACTTTTGGAAAATTTTAAACACAAAAATGACAGATTTGTTTTATAGCTGGGGTGGTGGTTCATACTTGTAATTCCAGCACTTTGGAAGGTTGAGGCAGGAGATAGCCTGAGGCCAGGAGTTCAAGACCAGCCTGGGCAACAAAGCAAGACACCATCTCTTAAAGCAAAAGGGCCGGGCACGGTGGCTCACATCTGTAATCCCAGCACTTTGGGAGGCCGAAGCTGGTAGATCATGAGGTCAGGAGTTCAAGACCAGCCTCATCAAGATGGTGAAACCCGTCTCTACTAAAAATACAAAAATTAGCCAGGCGCAGTGGCAGGCACCTGTAATCCCAGCTATTTAGGAGGCTGAGGCAGGAGAATCTTGAACCCCGGGGGCAGAGGTTGCAGTGAGCCGAGATCACACCACTACACTCCAGCCTGGGTGACAGAGTGAGACTTCATCTCAAAAATGAATAAATAAAATAAGCAAAAGAAAAATTTGTTTTACAAGGCTCACTCAGCTGGCGGCAACACTGAAAAGAAACATGATGAAGGCAAGGGTGGAAGCAGAGAGACTGATTAGGAGGCTATTGACATGATCTTGGTAGAGAGGATGGTGTCTTGGACCAGGATTGTAGAAGTGGAGTAGTAAGAACTTGTTAGGGGGCCAGGTGCAATGGCTCACACCTGTAATCCCATCACTTTGGGAGGCCAAGGCAGGTGGATCACTTAAAATCAGGAGTTCAAGACCAGCCTGGCCAACATGGTAAAATCCCATCTCTACTAAAAATACAAAAGTTAGCCGGGCATGGTGGCACACACCTGTAATCCCAGCTACTTGGGAGGTTGAGACAGGAGAATCACTTGAACCCAGGAGGTGGAGGTTGCAGTGAACCAAGATCGCACCACTGCACTCTAGCCTGGGCAACAAGAGCAAAACTCTGTCTCAAAAAAAAAAAAAAAAAAAAGAATTCTTGGATTCTGGATATGTTTGTGAAAGTAGAGCCAATAGGATTTCCTAATGGATTAGATGAGGGATATGAGAGAAGGGTGAAGGATGACCCCAAGGATTCTGGCCATCAACTAAGATGAAGACTGCAAGGCTTAGAAGGGAAAATCAGAAGCTGAGATTTACATACAATAAGTGAGATATTTATTAAACATCCACGTGGGAGGGGTCTGTGCTAGAGATATAAATTTGGGGATCATAGGTTCTAGGTGGCATTTAAAGCTATGAGACTAGATGAGATGACCATAGAACTGAGTATAGAGAAGAGTACAGAATATAGAGAAGAGGTCCAAGGCCTGAGTTTCCGACATTCCAACATAAAGAGGTTGGTATGAGGCAGGGGAAATTACCAGTAGAGACTGACTGTGAAGGAATGGTCAGTGAGGCAGGAGGAAAACCAGGAGAGTATGTCGTTCTGGGAGCCAAATGGAAAGTTTCATGGAGGAGGGAGTGATCAGCTATAGTAAGTGCTGTGCGTAAGCCAAGTAAGATGAGGTCACAAGTATGACTACTACATTTTGCAAAGATGGGGTCATGGATGACCTTGGCAAGGGAAGTCTCCATTCTCACTAAAGGGAGAAAAAGAAGAACTTACCGGAGGTTTGGTTTTGGAGACCTTCAGCTTGAAGTAGGTACCAGAAGAGATTTGTGCTACGGGTATGCCAGCACTTGAGGCACTCCAATGTACATAGTAGATGTAGAGGAAGCTGTGAATTAAGTCTTTCCTCTCTACAAACACTGTGGTGTGTGCCCAGCGTTTTTTATAAATACACGTCTGTTTCATAGAAAAAAGAAAAAGCACACAGAAAAAGAAAAGCCTTCTGTAAAAGTCCTATAGATAAATGCAGCATGGCTGGGCGCGGTGGCTCATGCCTGTAATCCCAGCACTGTGGGAGGCCAAGGCAGGAGGATTGCTTGAAGCCAGGAGTTCCAGACCAGCCTGGATAACATAGCAAGACCCTATCTCTACAAAAAAAAATTTAAAAATTAGCCAGGCATGGTGGCATGCACCTGTTATCCCAGCTATTGGGAAGCTGAGGCAGGAGGATCACCCAAGTCCAGGAGTTTGAGGCTGCAGTGAGCCATGGTCACACCAGTACACCACAGCGTGGGTTACAGAGCAAGACCCTATCCCTAAAAAAGATGAATAAATAAAATAAACGATAAATGTGGCATATAACAGTCGGGGTTATAACTCTGTTCTGGAGTCCATTCCTGATGTTTTTTTTTTTTGAGACGGAGTTTTGCTCTTGTTGCCCAGGCCAGAGTACAATGGCAGATCTCAGCTCACTGCACCCCTCCACCTCCCGGATTCAAGAGATTCTCCTGCCTCAGCCTCCCAAGTAGCTGGGATTACAGACATATAGCACCACACCTGGCTAATTTTTTCTTTTCTTTTTTTTTTTTTTTTTTGGATTTTTAGTAGAGGTGAGGTTTCACCATGGTGGTCAGGCTGATCTGAAACTCCTGACCTCAAGTGATCCACCTGCCTCGGCCTCCCAAAGTGCTGGGATTACAGGCATGAGCCACTGTGCCCGGCCACTCCTAATATTTTTCACTGGGATCAAACTAGGGTCAGCTCCCAATTAACTCCATGGATGGAGCAGAGAAAAGGTTAAGCTGAAATGAAACAAGTGAAGAATGCAAACATCACTTGAGGTTGGGCCTTGGACTGTAGGGACACGTTGATTTTCCCTGTGTAGGGACACACTGATTGATTGACTGACTGATTGACTGATTGATTGAGACAGAGTCTCACTCCTTCACCCAGGCTGGAGTGCAGTGGCACAATCTTGGCTCACTGAGACCTCTGCCTCCCGGGTTCAAGCAATTCTCCTGCCTCAGCCACCCGAGTAGCTGGGATTACAGGCATGCGCCACCATGCCCAGTTAATTTTTGTATTTTTGGTAGAGATGAGGTTTCGTCTATGTTGCCCAGGCTGGTCTCGAACTCCTGAGCTCAAGTGATCCACCTGCCTAGGCCTCCCAAAGTGCTAGGATTACAGGTGTGAGCCACCGCGCCTAGCAAGAACACACACTTAGAAGTCTAAGTGTACATACACACCACCCATATACACAAAGACCTTGCTTCAGACCCCTTACAGGAGGCAGGTTCAATTAACTGGAAAATAATTAGAAAGCGATTAGAACACTTGTTCTGCTCACCCCAGGAGACCTAAATATGTGACTAGAAAGTAATGAGGCTGGCTTCAGCCATTTGTGAAAAACCAGCTCACTTCACTGCAGCCACTAGGTGGTATATAAAATAAGCTCAGAGAGGAGTGAGTCAGGCAATAGGATAATCCACATCCTATAGAAAGGAGCGATTCCTTGTTTGCACCCTTGGAGAAACTTCCCCCTTTTCTTTTCAAAATTTTATGTATGTATGTATTTATTTATTTATTTTAGAGACTAGGTCTTGCCATGTTGCCCAGGCTGGCCTTGAACTCCTGGGCTCAAGCAATCCACCCGCTTGGCCTCCCAGAATGCTGGGATTACAGGCATGAGCCACCACTCCCGGCGCTTCCCCCTTTCAAGGCACAAATCTTCCTAGTGATGAGAGTGGAGAAACAAAATCTTCCTTGGAATGTGTCCTTTGTCTGGGCCTATTCTTGGAGCTGAGATGGGAATACAGTCCCAGCGCTGCGGAATCTAATACATAGGGCCAACCTTTTCGATCCACAGTTGGTTAAATCCATGGATTGCGGGGGTGACTAAGGGACTTGAGCACATGTGGATTTTGGTATCCATAGGGGGTCCCAAAACATATTCCCCCGCAGGTATGGAGAGCCAACTGTACACAACTAAGGTTAACTACATTATTGAAAGTAGCATTCATTCAGTCCTTCATTCCTTCATTTCTTCCTTAATTCATCTATTTTTTATTAACCTTCAATCATATCTGCTCTACCCCAAATGTGTCTCACATCTGTCCATTCTTCTCCAGTCCCACTACCACTGCTCTACTTCAGCTCTCATTGTTTCTTACCTGGACTTAGGCAATAACCTCCTACCTAGACTCCATTGTCCTCAACCTCACTTCTCCGATCCATCACCCACAGGGGAAGCCAGAGTTATTTTCCTTAAGCACAGCTTCAGTCATATCTGCTGGGCCAGGCACGGGCGCGATGGTTCACACCTGTAATCCCAGCACTTTGGGAGGCTGACACGGGTGGATCACCTGAGGTCAGGAGTTCGAGACCAGCCTGACCAACATGGTGAAACCCTGTCTCTACTAAAAATGCAAAAATGAGCCAGGCGTGGTGGCGGGTGCCTGTAATCCCAGCTACTTGGGAGGCTGAGGCATGAGAATCCCTTGAACCCAGGAGGTGGAGGTAGCAGTGAGCCGAGATTGTGCCATTGCACTCCAGCCTGGGCAACAAAAGCAAAACTCCGACTCAGGGGGAAAAAAAACCACCTCCTGTAGCTCCCCATTGCCTGCCAAACAAAATGAAAATGTTTCACTGTGTCATTTTAAGACCTCCCACAGGCTGGGTGCGGTGGTTCACACCTGTAATCCCAGCACTTTGGGAGGCCGAGGTGGGCAGAAAACAAGGTCGGGAGTTCGAGACCAGCCTGACCAATATGGTGAAACCCCGTCTCTACTAAACATACGAAAATTAGCCGGGTGTGGTGGCGGGCACCTGTAGTCCCAGCTCACTCGGGAGGCTGAGGCAGGAGAATCACTTGAACCCGGGAGGTGGAGGTTGTAGTGAGCCGAGATCATGCCCCTGCACTCCAGCCTGTCAACAGAGCAAGACTCCATCTCAAAAAAAAAAAAAAAAAAAAGACCTCCCGCAATGGCCAGGTGTGATATAATCCCAGCATTTTGGGGAGACTAAGGGAGGAGGATCGCTTAAGCCCAGGAATCTGAGGCTGCAGTGAGCTATAATTGTGCCACTGCACTCCAGGCTGGGCAACAGTGCAAGACCTTGTCTCAAAAAAAAAAAATAGTTTCATGTCACACTTTTCTCCATGAAAAGCTCATATTCCCATCAAACTATTCCCCATATTTACACCATGCTTTTGATCCAGCTGTTGTCATTTCTTGAGAAGCTACTCTCTATCACTCCTACTTCTGTTTTCCTTAAAACCACCACCTCCAAGAAGTGTTTCTGATCCCTCTTCAACCAGATGTGACTTCACACCCTTTCCCTTTGAACGCTGGTGGAACTTGCTTTCTGCCTCTCTTATGGCACTTGAGACCTCCCCCACAGTGCAGCCATAAGGAGCTGTCTGTGTTGTAGTCTCCATATTAAAACTTTTTTTTTTTTTTTTTTGAGAGAGTCTTGACTCTGTCACCCAGGCTGGATTGCAATGGCACTATCTCGGCTCACTGCAACCTCTGCCTTCCAGGTTCAAGCAATTCTTCTGCCTTAGCCTCCCTGAGTAGCTGGGATTACAGGTGCCCACCACCACACCAAGCAAATTTTTTTTTATTTTTAGTAGAGACAGGGTTTTGCCATGTTGGCCAGGCTGGTCTTGAACTCCTGACTTCAAGTGATCTGCCCACCTCGACCTCCCAAAATGCTGGGATTACAGGCATGAGCCACTGTGCCCAGCCAATATTAAAACATTTCTAACAGGGCTGACGTATCTGTAAGGCATAATAGGCTCAATACCTAGGGCCCACAAAAATGTGTTTATTTCTTTTAAAATTTAGAAGAAAAAATGAATTTTAGGGTCATGATTATATTCATCTTTATACCAGTGCTGTCTTGAATTTTTTTCATATTTTGAAGGAGAAAGGGGCCTACAAAAGGAAGAGTGCCTAGGCCCCACAGAAGTCATAATGCATCCCTAATTCCTAGCCCAGGGCCTCTGAATGTCACAGGTATTCAACAAATTCTATTCAATCTGAACCTCCCTGGGCTGGCTACTGGGGCACACAAAGCTTCTGACTCAAAGAAGAGCCTGAATTAAGATGAAGGTTCACAAAAGAAAGGAACTGGTAGAATCTAACAAATCCCAGTAATGAAGAAGAGGGAATACAGGAGGAGACAGCAAAAAGATTTCAGGCCCTCCTTTAAAAAAAAATGTAGCCTGGCCTTTTGCCTCAGCTTGTTTCTTTTCTTTTTTTTTTTTTTTTTTTTTGAGACAGAGTCTTGCACTGTTGCCCCAGCTGGAGTGCAGTGGTGCGATCTCGGCTCACTGCAACCTCCGCCTCCTGGGTTCAAGCGATTCTCCTGCCTCAGCCTCCTGAGTAGCTGAGACTACAGGTGCACCACCACGCCCGGCTAATTTTTGTATTTTTAGTAGAGATGGGGTTTCACCATGTTGGCCAGGCTGGTTTCGATTCTCTTGAACTCGTTATCTGCCCGCCTCAGCCTCCCAAAGTGCTGGGATTACAAGTGGGTGAGCCACTGTGCCCAGCCTGCCTCAGCTTATTTCAAACTTGTACCCAGTTGGCTGTTTCAGTCCAGAGAGGAGCACCTGGACTCAAGATTCCTTGAGATGAGGAGCTGTGTATTCTCTTTTTTCTTTTTTTTTTGAGACAGGGTCTTAGTCACCTCGGCTGGAGTTCAGTGGCAAGATCATGGCTGATTGCAGCCTCAACCTCCCCGGGCTTAGGTGATCCTCCCGCCTCAGCTGCCCAAGTAGCTGAGACTACAGGTGTGTACCACCACACCTGGCTGGTTTTTTTTCATTTTTGTAGAGACAGGGGTCTCTCTATATTGCCCAGGCTGGTCTCGAACTCCTGGGTTCACGTGATCCACTGGCCTCGGCCTCCCAAAGTCATTATCTCCCTCTTTTTTTTTTTTTTTTTAGACAGTCTTGCTCTGTCACCCAGGCTGGAATGCAGTTGATGTGATCTCAGCTCACTGCAACCTCTGCCTCCCAGGTTCAAGTGATTCTCCTTCCTCGGCCTCCAAGTAGCTGGGATTACAGGCACGCACCACCTGCCCAGCTAATTTTTGTATTTTTAGTAGAGATGGGGTTTCACCATGTTGGCCAGGCTGGTCTCGAACTCCTGACCTCAGGTAATCTGCTTGCCTCAGCCTCCCAAAGTGCTGGGATTATAGGTGTGAGCCACCACACCTGGCCCCAAAATCATTATTCCTTTTAATGATGGGGCCCAACAGTCAACCCCTTATGGCCCATTGGAGCATGCCTTTTTTTTGTTTTTTTTTATTTTTGAGACGGAATCTTGCTCTGTCTCCAGGCAGGAGTGCAGTGGCGTGATCTCGGCTCACTGCAACATCTGCCTCCCAGGTTCAAGCGATTCTTCTGCCTCAGCCTCCCAAGTAGCTGGGATTACAGGTGTGCGCCAGCACGCTAGGCTAATTTTTGTATTTTTAATAGAGACAAGGTTTCACCATGTTGGCCAGGCTGGTCTCGAACTCCTGACCTCAGGTAATCCACCTGCCTTGGCCTCCCAAAGTGCTGGGATAACAGGTGTGAGCCATGTGCCCGGCCAGAGCATGCCTTGTTTTTCAACTGTTCTATATTACTCAATATACTTTTCTAGCCCTAATGTTTAATCTGCCAAACAATTACAGACTTTATAACATTGAATTGGTCCCTAGACATAATCTGATGCAGCTCTTCACTTTGCAGATGAGGATAGCAGGGCCTAGAAGTGGGTAGGGACAGTCTAACATAATAAAGGGGGACTGGTACCCAGGACTCCTGAGCAGCCAGCTCAGTGCTTTCTCCACCCCCCACCAGAAGCCTGAGTTCTAAGAGTTTTCTTCTCTAGCTCTTAGTGGTTTCCCCGCTTTTGTGAATGAAGGCAGCCTTAACATGACATTAAATTCAACTATTTCCATCAGGCGAATCTCCTCCCATTTTTATCAGTGTGCAGGCAGAAGACTTTTATGTAGCACCAGTGAATGTGTTTTGTGATTTTTACATAATGCCACTTCATATACTCACTTCCAGGAAACAGTATCTCACTGTACTACTCGATCATGGATGGCTTAGCCAGTTACATACTACTAGACACTCAAAATCAACAGGCATCTAGAAGTATATGCACAAGGCAAAAAACAATGAAAAAAAAGTATGTGCACAAAACTGGTATCCATGGTAAGTGACCTTTGGGGTAACAGAAATGGGTATTGTGGGCCGGGCGCGGTGGCTCATGCCTTAATCCCAGCACTTTGCGAGGCCGAGGCGGGTGGATCACGAGGTCAGGAGTTCAAGATCAGCCTGGCCAAGATGGTGAAACCCCGTCTCTACTAAAAATACAAAAATTAGCTGGGCACGGTGGCATGCGCCTGTAATCCCAGTTACTCAGGAGGCTGAAGCAGGAGAATCGCTTGAACCCAGGAGGCAAAGGTTGCAGTGAGCCGGTCACGCCACTGCACTCTAGCCTGGGTGACACAGCAAGACTCTGGCTCAAAAAAAAAAAAAAAGTAAAGAAAAAAAAATGGGTATTGTGGGTAATTTCATTTTCTAATTTGTATCTTTTTGCTCACTGGACATTTTTTATAGTGATGTCTTTTTTTATTATAGAAGTAATTTTAACTGCGTGAGGTGATGGGCATTCTCTGATTTTTCTTTTATAAGGAACCCATTTGTCTATTCCGGTTGCCAGACTGTGTTACTGAAGAGAATGAACCAACTTTGCCATTGACGATATGTAAGTGTTCCCCTCGTCACAATTATACAAGCCTTCTTCTTCTTCTTCTTTTTTTTTTTGAGACAGTCTCACTCTGTGCCCAGGCTGGAGTGCAGTGAGTGGTGAGATCACAGCTCATTGCAACCTCTGCCTCCTGGGTTCAAGCAACTTCTCCTGCCTCAGCCTCCCGAGCAGCTGGGATTACAGGCGCACGCCACCACACCCAGCTAATTTTTTTGTATTTTTGTAGAGATGGGGTTTCACCATGCTGATCAGGCTGGTCTCGAACTCCTGACCTCAAGTGATCTGCCTGCCTCAGCCTCCCAAAGTGCTGGGATTATAGGCATGAGCCACCATGCCTGGCCTGTACCGGCCTTCTGATACCAGGTTTAATTATTCTTATTCACATTGTAGTACCTTAAAGTTATTTGAATTTGTATTTTTAAATGATAATAAGTCTGCATTATTTTTTATCATCCACAAGTACTTTTCCTGGGTCAGTAAAACCTGATGAGAAAAAACAAATAAGAAAAAAAGTACTTTTCCTACTATGATAGAAAGACTATATCAGATAGAACCTGTCGGGTACAGTGGCTCACACCTGTAATCCCAGCACTTTAGGAGGCCAACACAGGAGGGCCACTTGAGGCCAGGAGTTCAAGACCAGCCTGGGCAACAAAGTGAGATCTCGTCTCTACAAGAAAATAAAAAATTTAGTCGGCCAATGTGGTATGTACCCATAGTTCTAGCTACGCAGGAGGCTGAGGCAGGAGGATCACTTGAGTCCAGGAGTTTGAGGCTGCAGCGAGCCAACATTGCACCACTGAACGCCAGCTTGAGCAACAGAGCAAGACTCCATCTCAAAAAATAAATAAATATTTTTTAAAAAGAATATATCAGGCCGGGCTCAGTGGCTCATGCCTGTAATCCCAGCACTTTGGGAGGCTGAAGTGGGCAGATCACTTGAGGTCAGGAGTTCGAGACCAACCTGGCCAACATGATGAAACCCTGTCTCTACTAAAAATACAAAAATTAGCTGGGCATGGTGGCATGCACCTGTAGTCCTAGCTACTTGGGAGGCTGAGGCAGGAGAATCCCTGGAACCCAGGAGACAGAGGTTGCAGTGAGCTGAGATCGTGCCACTGCACTGCAGCCCTGGGTGACAGAACGATACTCTGTCTCAAAAAAAAAAAAAGAATCCATCAGACAGGCATATGATCATAACTTCATTTTGCAGCTCAATCAGAGAGAGGCTGGGCAATTTAACAGTCCTCATCTGTTAAGTGGGTACAATGATATACCCACACACAGTTTTGTTGTGAGGATTAAATGAGATAATGCATGATGATGTGCACTGCAGTGCTTAACACATAGCAATACTCAGTAAATGACAACTCCTAATTTACAATCCCCTGATGTGTAGTAAACCCTGGGAAATTGACAATAAGCTTGAGAAAGCTCTCCATCGGAAATGCCTCGCACTTTGGCTGGGCGCGGCGGCTCATGCCTGTAATCCCAGCACTTTGGGAGGCCAAGCTGGGCAGATCATCTGAGGTCAGGAGTTTGAGACCAGCCTGGCCAACACAGTGAAACCCCATCTCTACTAAAAATGCAAAAAAATAAAAATAAAAAATAAAATTAGCCTGGCGTGGTGGCAGTTGCCTGTAATTCTAGGTACTAGGGAGGCTGAGACAGGAGAATCACTTGAACCCTGGAGGCAGAGGTTGCAGTGAGCCAAGATTGCACCATTGCACTCCAGCCTGGGTGACAAGAGTGAAACTTGGTCTCAAAAAAAAGAAATGCCTCAGATGTGCTGCATCAGTGGTACTGGGAACAGGGGGATTTTACATCATGAGTTAATGTAACATATTTAGCTTTACAGTCATTTATTTTCTGATCGTCTCTATCCTCACAACAGCCCTACGAAGTAGGTGAGACAAATGCTTTGACCCGGCTCTTCATTTGTGAAGAAATATGGTAATGAGATAATAAATGCGTTCATGGCCAGTCGCGGTGGCTCACACCTGTAATCCCAGCACTTTGGAAGGCCAAGACAGGTGGATCACGAGGTCAGGAGATCGCGATCATCCTGGCTAACACGGTAAAACCCTGTCTCTACTCAAAATACAAAAAAAAAATTAGCTGGGTGTGGTTGTGCGCATTTGTAGTCCCAGCTACTCGGGAGGCTGAGGCAGGAGAATCGCTTGAACCCAGGAGGCAGAGGTTGCGGTGAGCCAAGATTGTGCCACTGCACTGCAGCCTGGGCAACAAAGCCAGACTCCACCGCAAAAAAATAAACAATATAAATAAGTTCATGTGTTCAACACAGGTTTATGGAGCATCTGTGTACCTGACATTGCTCGTGGCTGGGAACAAAGCAGTGAACAGAAATCTGCCCTCATGGACCATATGATCTGCTGGTGTAAGACAGGCAGTAGGACAAATAAACAGACTCTAGTATCTTAGGCAGAAAGAAGTGTGAAAGGAAAAACTGAATCAGAGAAGTGGAGAGGGTTGCAATTTTAGATGAGGTGGCCAAGTGGTTTTTTTTTTTTTTTTTTTTTTGAGATGGAGTCTCTCTCTGTCGCCCAGGCTGAAGTGTAGTGGCGCTATCTCAGCTCACTGCAACCTCCGCCTCGTAGATTCAAGCAATTTCTCCTGCCTCAGCCTCCCAAGTAGCTGGGATTACAGGCATGCACCACCACGCCCGGCTCATTTTTGTATTTTTAGTAGAGGTGGGATTTACCATGTTGGCCAGCCTGGTCTTGAACTCCTGACCTCTGTGATCCACCTGCCTCGGCCTCCCAGAGTGCTGAGATTACAGGCGTGAGCCACCACGCCCAGCAGGAGCAGGTGGTATTTTAACAAAGGTCTGAAGGGAGGTAAAGCAGTGAGCCGTGGGCATATATGTTAGGGGAGAGGGTTCCAGGCAGAGGGAACAGCAAGAGCAAGGGTCCTGATGGGGAACACGCCTGGCAGTCGAGGAAGGGCAAGGAGGCAAACGTGGCTGAGGGAGGAAGGTGAGCGGGGAAGGTGGGAAGTGATAGGAGCTGAGCTTAAGTTGGGAGAGGAAAGAGAACTCAGATCATATCGGGCCTTGTAGACCACTGTCAGGACTTACTTTTGCCTTTTACTCAGAATGACCAGTGGGATTTGTGAGAGAAATTTTTCCTCTTGCTACGTGTTCCATTCTAGTTTGATTCAGGAAGCCTGAGTGCAGTAGGCAGGGGCCTTTGCCCAACCCCAAGTAGAGATGCGTTCCACAGCAGGAAGGCTGGAGTGACTTGCACCATTCCTCTTCACTATGTTCAAGATACCCCTCCGGATGAGAACAGTGAGTGGTGCCTGCTGGAGCATACAGGGCGTGGAGCCAGAGATCCCTGACTTTTCCTCCTTCACACCTGACCAGGCCTTCCAAAGGCCTGGGAAACTGCCCTAGGGCTGTAGGCTTTGGGGGGCTAGCCTGGGGGAACAGAGACAGCTGGTACTTTTCCCAGGGGTAGGGGAGTTCGCCTCCACCAATTTCAACTGGTCTCCGTTCCATAGAAGCACACACTCTGTCACCCAGGACGAGTGCAGTGCCCCAATCATAGCTTACTGCAGCCTCGACCTCCTGGGCTCAAGTGATCCTCCCACCTCAGCCTCCTGAGTAGCTGGGACTATAGGTGCCACCATACCCAGCTAATTTTTTTTTTTTTTTTGAGACGGAGTCCTGCTGTGTCGCCCAGGCTGGAGTGCAGTAGCACTATCTCGGCCCACTGCAACCTCCGCCTCCCAGGTTCAGGCAATTCTCCTGCCTCAGCCTTCCGAGTAGCTGGGACTACAGGTTCTCACAACAATGCCCGGCTAATTTTTGTATTTTTAATAGAGACGAGGTTCCACCATATTGGCCAGGCTGGTCTCAAACTCCTGACCTTGTGATCTGCCTGCCTCGGTCTCCCAAAGTGCTGGGATTACAGGTGTGAGCCACCACGCCTGGGCTAATTTTTTATTTCTATAGAGATGGGGTCCCACTGTGTTGCCCAGGCTGTCTCAAACTCTTGGGCTCAAGCAATTGGTTTTCCCATCTTGGTCTCCCAAAGTGCTGGGATTACAGATGTGTACCATTGTGCCCGGCCCAGCCATTCTCCTTTATCCACTCACTAATCCAGGGCCTTCTCAGCAAAGCTGCCAGGATAAGCCACACAAAGAAGTCAAAGTCAGACACAGGTAGAAAAACAAAGGAATTCATGGGATTGTACATCTTAGTATGCAGGCAATATATTCCAAAGCCAAATCAAAGTCTTCTGATCCATGTGCATCCCGTCTGTTAACGGAGAGCATTCTAAAATTGGTGCTGGAGGCGGGGTGCAATGCCTCACACCTATAATCCCAGCACTTTGGGAGTCCAAGCCAGGAGGCCCCCTTGAGGCCAGGAGTTCGAGGCCAGCCTGGGCAACCTAGCGAGATCCTGTCTCTACGAAAAATTTTAAAACTAGCCAGGTGTGGTGACACACGCCTGTCTACTTGGAAGGCTGAGGTGGGGAAGGTTGCTTGAGCCCAGGAGTTCAAAGCTGCAGGGGGCTAGGATAGAGCCCCTGCACTGCAGCCTAAGTGACAGAGTGAGACCTTGTCTCTAAAAAAAAACAAAATAATGCTGGTGGTGGAGACTCCTATTTGGAGGAGCAGCTCCCTCCTTAGGCCACTAGGCCCCCATTTAATGCACCAGCATGGCCAAATTGCTTAAGTAGGAAGGGGCGGATTTTCCCAGCGAAATGGAAGGTTAGAATGATACAGACACAGGGCAACGTGACTGTGGTTGTGCTTTTCACCTTCGAAGACTACCCCCACCTTGATTTTGGAACTGAAATGGAGACCATGTTTGCTTATTCTAGTCAGCCCCCTTGATACCATCTCCTAGATTTTCCAGACTTCAAACTTTTGAACTGCTGAGTCTCTTATTGTTCGTCACACTGAAGTACCAAGCTGAAGTGGTCGGCCTAACTTACCGAAAGATATTCGTCAATTTGTTTACGACCCTCTTCCACAGTGAATTCACCGTGAGTCATCCACTTGATGTTTTTCATAGGGTTTTGCTCATCTGCAAAAACAAAGATGTGAATTTGTTAGTTGCCTGGTAGTGTGGCACTATATAATGAGACAGTTATTTAGGCATCCAAACAAATGGGATCACTACCTTCCAGAAACTTCACAGCATAATCGATGACATCCTCAACCAGAGCTAGAGCTACTCGAGTCAATTCATCTTCGTGGTCTTGTGTGTTCGTCTTGTCTTGTGTGTTCTCGTCTTGTGTATTCGGCATCGTTTGGCTTACAGCTTTGTTATCCTCATCCATTGCTTTCTGGCTTGTTGAATTTTGAGTCTCACTCATTTTCTTTTTCCTGGGGGAAAAAAAAAACCTCAAGAAGTAATTCACTGCATGCACGTGTATGTACACACATGTGAACGCACTCATAGAAGTACAGACCATCTCCTGAAGAATCACGAGAGAGAGGAAGCACTTGTTGCCTCTAGGGGAGAGGATCGGGGATTTAAGGGTAGGAGTGAGACCTGTGCCTGGCTGCTGAGATCCACTTTTCCTGAAAACCAAGGATTCTCACATTCTCAAAACCATAATGACTTAAATCAAAATGTAGTAGAAAAAAAGGAGTGCTTCTTTGGAATGCTAACAATATTGATTCCCAGTTGAATCTTTAATAGAAACCCAATCCCCTGCTAGGAGCAAGTGAGGGCACCTGGCTCTTTTAAAATGATGATAAAATGAAGTGGGTGTGGTGACATGTGCCTGTAATCTCAGCTATTTAGGAGGCTGAGGCAGGAGGATAGCTTGTGGCTATCAGTTTGAAACCAGCCTGGGCAACTGAGACCTCCCTGCTCCTTAACCCATCTTAATTTTAAAAAGAAGTATAAAGATGCTGGGGGTTTTTTAGACGAAGTCTCGCTCTGTCTCCCAGGTTAGAGTGCAATGGCACAATCTCAGCTCACTGCAACCTCTGCCTCCCGGGTTCAAGCGATTCTCCTGTCTCAGCCTCCCGGGTAGCTAGGACTATAGGCGTGTGCCACCATGCCTGGCTAAATTTTGTATTTTTAGTAGAGACGGCATTTCACCATGTTGGCCAGGCTGGTCTTGAACTCCTGACCTCGTGATCCACCTGCCTCAGCCTCCCAGTGTGCTGGGATTACAAGCGTGAGCCACTGTGTCCTGCCAACACCTGGCTATTTTTTTAATAGGTCTCAGTATGTTGCCCAGACTGATACTAGCTTTTTTTTTTTTTTTTTTGAGACGGAGATTCGCTCTTGTTACCCAGGCTGGAGTGCAATGGCGCGATCTCGGCTCACCGCAACCTCCGCCTCCTGGGTTCAAGCAATTCTCCTGCCTTAGCCTCCCGAGTAGCTGGGACTACAGGCGTGCGCCTCCATGCCCAGCTAATTTTTGTATTTTTAGTAGAGATGGGGTTTTCACCATGTTGACCAGGGTGGTCTCGATCTCTTGACCTCGTGATCCACCCACCTCGGCCTCCCAAAGTGCTGGGATTATAGGCGTGAGCCACCGCGCCCGGCCTGATATTAGCATTTTTAAGCTCAGTTTGCCTCTGCCCCAGTTCCCTTTTGCTGCAGCTGGAGGTAGACAAGATCATCTGCTGGAGGACACAAGAGCCTTTCCAGGCTGCCCACTCCAGAGCAGCAAGAGGCTATGGGGTGGGCAGTGAGGGGCCTAAAGGCCCTTAACACTAGAGAACTGGCTCTCCCTAGCCCTTAGGCCATGCCAATTTGGCCAGAGCAATTTACTATAAACTCTGTAGTTAAAGACAACTGCACAGAGGTTTTTGGGTAAGCTTGGTAATTTCAGTAGACTTTGGTGAGGTAGCCATATATCAACTCGATCCTTTAGAAAATTGTACATTTGGGGCCAGGCATGGTGCCTCAGCCCTGTAATCCCAGCACTTTGGGAGGCCAAGGTGGGGAAGATCACCTGAGGTCAGGAGTTCGAGACCAGCCTGGCCAACGTGGCAAACCCTGTCTCTACTAAAAATACAATAATTAGCCAGGTGTGGTGGCGCATGCCTATAGTTCCAGCTACTCCGGGAGGCTGAGGCAGTAGATCGCTTGAACCTGGAGGCGTAGGTTACAGTGAGCCGAGATTGCGCCACTGCATTCCAGCCTGGGTGACAGAGCGAAACTCCATCTCAAAAAAAAAAAAAGAAAAGAAAAGAAAATTGCCTGTTTGGTAACCTGGACATTCAGTAACTTGGCTTTCAGCAAATTGTGTATTGATAAATGGAGAAATCAAATCTGTGACCTCCAACACTAAGCACGTGGGGTGGGTGCTTTCTATATGGAAGGACCTCCCAAGACCTTCCCTGGGGGAGCCTGTGCTCCAACAGGAGAGGGAAGATGGGGAACAGTGCCCAGGAAGAAGCTCAATTTTTACCCTCACACGTCTGTGGGCACACATCATTCTTAAGCCTCCCTCCCACTGGCCTCTCCTATCTTCTTCTTCTCCCCATCCCCTCCCCCCTCCCTCTCCCCTCCCCCCTCTCCTCCCCTCCTCCCCCTCCCCCCTCCCCTCCCTCCCTCCTTCTCTCCCCCCTCCCCCTCCTCTCCTCCCCCCCCCCCTCCCCTCCCCTTTCCTCCCCCTCCCCTCCCGTCCCCTTCCCTCTTCCCTCCCCCTCCCTGTCCCGACCCCTCCCCTTCCTCTTCCGTCCCCTCCCCCTCCCCCTCCCCTCCCTCCCCCTCCCATCCCTGTCCCCTCCCCTTCCCTCCCCTCCTGTCCCCGTCCCATCCCCTCCCCCTTTCCCTCCCCTCTCCCCTTCCCTTCTCAGAGACCAGATAGTCAGGATGGGTGGGGGGAGAGACAGGGGAAATGGTAACATTAGGGGTCTGGGTGATGAATATGGAGAACTACTGCAAGTCTTTCTGTGGACTCCCCCCACCCCCTGAGAAACCCCAGTACCGGAGTAAGCAGATCTTCTTTGCTTGGAACTGGAGCAGTGGTAGGTAGCTGGGGGATGTCTCCGAAGGATTCTCTCAGTAGCTTCTCTCAGATTGCCAGATGGAATGTTTGCAAGTGCTGCCAAGGAAACACCAATTTCAACCAATGGGAAGCAGAGCCTACATGTTTTTTACTGCTTATGTTAATAACAGAGGGCAAGATGGGAGGGGGTGAGGGAGGGGAGGGGGAGAGCCAATCACAGCAATTGCCTGACCGCAATCATAGGACCAAGCTGTAGTAGCTATACCTAGTTTCTTTTCAACAGACGATGAGCTTGCAGGGCCATGCCAGGAACAGTGGTGATAAGCCTCACAGCTGGTATGTATCCAGCATCGCTAGATATGCCAGTCACTGTGTTAAGCCTTCAGTGTGTGAAGTCATTTACGCCTCACAATAGCATTATGAGGTAGATATTGACATTTGCATATTACAGTTGAACAGACTGAGGCACAGCAAGTACTGTCCCAAACTCAAACCCAAAGCTGTCTGACTTCATTGGCTGAGCTTTTACTTTTGCATTTCCAAATTCTGAGGTTAGGACTTCCCTTGTGTACTTGATTGCTTTGCAAACCAAAAAGTATCTGAAACGGGTCTCAATTTAGCAGTTTATGTTGCCAAAGTTAAGGACGTCTTCTGGGAGACAGGTCTCTGCCTTTCTCCAAAGATGACTTTGAGGGCTTCGGTATGTATGTATGTATATGTATGTATGTATGTATGTATGTATGTATTTATTTATTTATCTATCTATCTATCTATCTATCTATCTATCTATCTATCTAGAGACAGGATCTCACTCTGTCACCCAGGCTGAATACAGCGGCACAGTCATAGCTCACCACAGCCTCAACTGCCTGGGCTCAAGTGATCCTCCCACCTCAGCCTCCCAGGTAGCTGGGACCATAGGTGTGCCACCACCACACCTGGCCAATTTTTAAATTATTTGTAGAGACAAGGTCTTGCTCTGTTGCACAGGCTGGTCTCAAACTCCTGGGCTCAAGCTATCCTCCTGCCCTGGCCTCCCAAAGTGCTGGAATTACAGGCATAACCCACCTCGCCTGGCCAGGCTTCAGTATTTAATGGGGAAATGCAAAGCCAGGTGCAGCGGCTCACGCTTGTAATCCCAGCACTTTGGGAGACCAAGGAGGGTGGATAACCTGAGGTCAGGAGTTGGAGACCAGCCTGGCCAACATGGTGAAACCCCGTCTCTACTAAAAGAAAAAATTAGCTGGGCACGGTGGCGGGCACCTGTAATCCCAGCTACTCAGGAGGCTGAGGCAGGAGAATCACTTGAATCCAGGAGGCAGAGGTTGCAGTGAGCTGAGATCCCCGCCATTGCACTCCAGCCTGGGCAACAAGAACGAGACTACCTCTCAAAAAATAACAATAATAATATATAATAAAGGAGAAATGCAAGCTTGAGGAAGAGAGGGAAGGTATGGTCACATTGAATCCACATGTTTCGAGAGAAAAAGAGCAGGTAGGGGAAGAATCAATTATGTATTCATCTCCTATTCAGTAAACAGCACTTTACATAAGATAAGGTAAACAGAGTAGGTATAGGTGGAGATACTTAATCTTTTATGTGTAGCAGTCCGCTTAGGAACAAAGAGAGGCAGCTTCTTGCGTGACTCAGCTTTCAGCTTAATTGTTTTTCCTTTTGGCAGAGCGAATTGGGGGTCCCAAGTTTTTATTTTCCTTCTCTTTTTTTTTTTTTTTTAATTTTTTTGGGACAGAGTTTCACTCTTGTTGCCCAGGCTGGAGTGCAATAGGGCAATCTTGGCTCACCACAACCTCCACCTACCGGGTTCAAGCGATTCTGCTGCCTCAGCTTCCCAAGTAGCTGGGATTACAGGCATGCGCCACCACGCCCAGCTAATTTTGTATTTTTAGTAGACACGGGGTTTCTCCACGTTGGTCAGGCTGGTCTTGAACTCCCGACCTCAGGTGATCCACCCGCCTCAGCCTCCCAAAGTGCTGGGATTACAGGCGTGAGTCACCACACCCAGCTTTATTTTCCTTTCACAGCTTTCAAAAATGTCTTTTATGAATCAAGGATGAGAGAGATATAGTGCTTATCAGCTTACACTCAGGAACAATTTAACATCTTCTTTCTGAGTTTCCTTGTCTATAAAATGGGGTTAATAACAATGCCTACAAAATAGGAGTTTTTATGAGGAGCAAACCAGACAATTCATGTGAAGACCAAGAACAATGCCTGGTACATCATAATCTCTGTAATGATTAGTCTTTCTATTTTTTTTTTTTTTTTTTAGATTTTGCTCGTGTTGCCCAGGCTGGAGTGCAGTGGCGCGATCTCGGCTCACTGCAACCTCCGCCTCCCAGGTTCAAGCGATTCTCCTGCCTCAGCCTCCCAAGTAACTGGGATTACAGGCATCTGCCACCACACCCAGCTAATTTTTGTATTTTTAGTAGAGATGGGGTTTCGCCATGTTGGCCAGCCTGGTCTTAAACCCATGACCTCAGGTGATCCACCCGGTTTGGCCTCCCCAAGTGCTGGGGTTACAGCGTGAGCCACCGCACCCGGCATCTTTCTTTTTTTTCTTTTCATTCTTTTTTTTTTTGAGATAGGGTCTCACAGTGTTTCCCAGGCTGGAGTGCAATGGTGTAATCACAGCTCACTGCAGCCTCAACCTCCATTCTCAAGTGATCCTGCCAACTCACCCCCTCCTGAGAAGCTGGGCCCACAGGCATGTGCCACCACACTCAGCATTTTTTTTTTTTTTTTTTTTTTTTTTTTTGTAGTGACAAGGTCTCTCTTTGTTGCCTGGGCTTGTCCGGAACTCCTGGGCTCAAGTGATCCTCCCACCTCCACCTCTCAATGTGCTGGGGCTGGGATTACAGGTGTGAGCCACCGCGCCCAGCCTAGATATCATTTCTATTAACAATATTATTATTGATAGTAGTAGTATTGGCCAGGCATGGTGGCTCACGCCTGTAATCCCAGCAATATGGGAGGCCCAGGCGGGCGGATCACCTGCCGTCAGGGGTTCAAGTCCAGCCTGGCCGACATGGTGAAACCCCATCTCTACTAAAAATTAGCTGGGCATAGTGGTGGGCACCTGTAATCACAGCTACTTGGGAGGCAGAGGCAGGAGAATCACTTGAACTGGTGAGGTGGAGGTTGCAGTGAGCCAAGATCTCGCCACTGCACTCCAGCCTGGGAGATAAGAATGAGACTCCATCCCCCACCCCCCCCCAAAAAATAGTAGTGGTATTATAAATGGTGTTCTTTTAAATGGTCTTCACTGGTGAAATGAAAAGTTGATGATCCTGTCACCACCCAGTTTTATTTTATTAATCTCTAAAATCCCCCATCTCAGTACCTCTGCCCTAACTATGTTCTGTCGATGGCATGGTTGCTCCCCATAAGACAGTGGATCTCAATCCCAACAAAGGAAGAAAAGTTCACTGTTAAGTGTCTTTATCCAGGAAGAAATGCTGAGCTCACTGCCCGGAAGACATCACATATTTGAGGTTCCACACCCAGAGATCATGCTGTGGAAGTGTAGTGGTGAGGCAGGGGAATGGGAGGGTGGAGTGGGAGGAGTTTGGGAGACAGTGTGGTTTAGTGGAAGAAACACAGACTCTGGTTGGGGTGTGGTGGCTCACGCCTGTAATCCCAGCACTTTGGGAGGCTGAGACAGGTAGATCACCTGAGGTCAGGATTTTGAGACCAACCTGGCCAACATGGTGATACTCCATTTCTTTCTTTTCTTTTTTTTTTTTTTTCTGAGGCAGAGTCTCTGTCGCCCAGGTGGAGTGCAGTGGCACAATCTCAGCTCACTGCAACCTCCAACTCCCGCTTTCAAGTGACTCTCCTGCCTCAGCCTCCCGAATAGCTGGGATTATAGGCAAGCACCACCACACCCAGCTAATTTTTTTGTAGTTTTAGTAGAGATGGGGTTTCACCATGTTGGTCAGGCTGCTCTCGAACTCCTGACCTCATGATCCGCCTCCCTCGGCCTCCCAAAGTGCTGGGATTACAGGTGTGAGCCACCGCGCCCAGCCTAGATATCATTTCTATTAATAGTATTATTATTCATAGTAGTGGTATTGGCCAGGCATGGTGGCTCACGCCTGTAATCCCAGCACTTTGGGGGCTGAGGCAGACGGATCGCCTGAGGTCAAAAGTTCGAGACCAGCCTGGCCAACATGGCAAAACCCTTACTAAAAATACAAAAATTAGCTGGGCATGGTGGCGGGCACCTGTAATCCCAGCTACCAGGAGGCTGAGACAGGAGAATCTCTTGAACTGGGGAGGCAGGGGTTGGAGTGAGCCGTATCCAGCCTGAGCGAGAAGAGTGAAACTCTGTCTCAATCAATCAATCAGTCAATCAATAAGCAAGCGAGAGGGTTGGTGTGGATGCTGTTTTTTCTTATTTTTTTTCTTTTTTGTGGAGTGTGGATGCTGTTGTTGTTGAACATGTAGGCTCCAGAGCTTTGAGTACGGATGATCGATGATGGTGACTAGCCTCGGTTCTGCTCACTGGTCTGACTCCCAGAAAGCCCATCACACCAACTGTCATGAACCCTCTGGTGCCACAACAGTTCAGGAACCACAGCCCTGCCCTCCTCCTGGGTCACGGTTGGGGAGCTGTGCTGCTTCTGGAATGGGGGTTAGAAACAGGCCCCACAGTAGCTGCATTTCGTAAGGCAGAGCTCCCATTTCCTTCGTGTCAAGCTTAGGTGGGCAAAGATACCAAGACCTCTCCTAGGCAGCCCAGAGGCCGCTGGTGAGAGGGTGAGAGGCATACGGTGAGGACCTCATGTGGGACGGGGAATGGGATTCTTTTTTTTTTTTTTTTTGAGACAGAGTTTCAGTCCAGGCTGGAGTGCAGTGGTGCCATCTCGGCTCACAGCAACCTCTGCCTCCCAGGTTCAAGCAATTCTCCTGCCTCAGCCTCCCTAGCAGCTGGAACTACAGGTGCCCGTCACCACACCCAGCTACTTTTTGTATTTTTTTGTGGGGACAGGTTTTCGCTATGTTTCCCAGGCTGGTCTTGAACTCCTGAGTTCAAGGGATCCACCTGCCTTAGCCTCCCAAAGTGCCGGGATTACAAGTTCGAGCTACCATGCCTGGCCAGATTTTTTTTTCCTTTTTTTTTGTTTTCATTTTTCTTTTGGTGGTGGTGGTGGTGGGGTCGGCGACGGTGGGGGAAGAGATAGGGTCTCACTCTGTCACACAGGCTGGAGTGCAGTGGTGTGATTACAGCTCACTGCAGCTTTGACCTCCCAGATCAAGTGATCCTCCCGCCTCAGCCTCCCAAGTAGCGGAGACCACAGGGGCACACCACCACGCTCAGCTAATTTTTTGTAGAGACTAGGTCTCACTATGTTACCCAGCCTGGTCTTGAACTCCTGACCTCAAGCAATCCTCCTGCCTCAGCCTCCCAAAGTGCTAGAATTACAGGCATAAGCCACCCCAACGGGCTGAGAGTAGGATTCCTTATTGCCCAGAGGAGACAAATGCAGGCAAAATGCTTTCGTGGAGAGAACCTGCAGAGATTTCCCAGCAGATTAGAAAGGCTCCTTTGAAGCAGAAGCTTAAATTCTGTGGCCAGAACTTTACCTCCTACCCCCAGCCACGCCCCTTGCTGAAACGCACAAATTTTGGCTTCCAGGGCGTTCTAGGTTGAGAGGCCTTTTGAATCCTCACGCAGTGCGAGGACAGGTTCTTCCATACTACTCCCTGCTCGGATGCTAGTGCAGGTTAAGGTGGAGAAAATGGCTTGAAAGCCGAGATGGAGGGGAGAGCTGGGAGAAGCAGGTGGGGCAGAGGGGGAGGAGCTGGCTAGAGGCTTGCCAAGCTCAGCACCTGCCCTCCTCGGGAAGGAAACAGATTTGGTTGCTTGGGAAGCCCCAACTCCCACCCCATCCCCCCACCCCCCCACGCCACACTCCCGCCATGGGCCTCTGGAAGCATCGGAACTATAGGGGGCGGGGAGGCCGCGCCGGCTGCCCGATGACGCGTGGTCCAGCGATGCGCCCGCGTTCTTCTGAGAGAACGTGGAGACTGCACCAAGACGCGCCGCCCGGATAACAAAAATTAGCCTGGCGTGGTGGCGTGCTCCTGTGGGCTCAGCTACTTGGGAGGCTGAGATGGAAGATCACTTGAGCCCGGGAGGTCGAGGCTGCAGTGAGCCATGATCTCACCATTGCATTACAGCCTGGGCAACAAAGCCGGACCCTGATGCAGGCTTGGCCACGTGGGGTGCGTCTTGTCCTCTCCCCAGGAACCAAAGGGCGGGGCGGGTCGCAAGTACACTGCCCTGCTGTCCTGGGCTTCCCGAGGCTGCCAGGAGCTAGACAGACCGCCAGGGGGCGAGAGGGCAGGCGCCTCCCTCGTCCTGCTTGTGGGGAGTGGAGGGGAGGGAGGAATTTGTATCAAGGATGTTGTGCTCATTAGAGAGAACTGCTTTGGAGAGCCTTGCAGATCCATACACTCTTTTTTTTTTTTTTAAGTCAGAGTCTCGTTGTATCGCCCAGGCTGGAGTGCAGTGGCACGATCTCAGCTCACTGCAGCCTCCACCTCCCGGGTTCAAGTGATTCTTCTGCCTCAGTCTCCCAAGTAGCTGGGATTACAGGCGCACACAACTGCAGCCAGCTAATTTTTGTATTTTTAGTAGAGACAGGGTTTCACCATGTTGGCCAGGCTATTCTCGAACTCCTGACCTCAAGTGATCTGCCTGCCTCACCCTTCCAAATTGCTGGGATTACAGGCATGAGCCACTGTGCCTGGCCCACACTCTCTCAAGCTTCTTTTTTTTTTTGACACAGAGTCTCACTCTTGTCGTCCAGACTGGAGTGCAATGGGGCGATCTTGGCTCACTGCAACCTCCGCCTCCCGGTTTCAAGCGATTCTCCTGCTTCAGCCTCCCGAGTAGCTGGGATTACAGGCATGCACCACCACACCCGGCCAATTTTTGTATTTTAAGTGCAGATGGGGTTTCACCATGTTAGCCAGGCTGGTCTCAAACTCCTGACCTCAAGTGATCTGCCCGCCTTAGCCTCCCAACGTGTTGGGATTACAGCCATGAGCCACCGTGCGGGGCCTAGCTTCTTCTTGAATTGAAGAAAATCCGGGGGAGATGCCCTAGGCAGGGGTGGTCTACATCACAGCACAAGTAAGAGAGGATGGAGCTAAAGTCGTGACCCCTCTCTTGGGACTCCACACCCTGGACCTTGAAATATATTCTTTTCCACCTATGCCTCATTTTCTTTCTTTCTTTCTTTCTTTTTTTTTTCTTTAATATAAAGATGGGGTTTCACCATGTTGGTCAGGCTGGTCTTGAACTCCCGACCTCAGGTGATCCGCCCGCCTTGGCCTCCAAAGTGCTTGGATTACAGGCGTGAGCCACTGCGCCCGGCCAAGTGAACCCGACAAAGCCTCATTTTCATTCCCTCTCTGTTTCTTCCCTCTACTCCCTTTATACCCTCATGCTCACCCTTTCATCCCCTTCCCTTACTTATTTTTTCATCTTCTTTCTCTTCTCCTACCTATGCCTAGCAAGGCTGATGCCTCTTAGCTACAAGCCTAAGCTAAACGCTGACATTCTCTGCTTGTCAAATGAACCCAGTCGGCCACCACATATCTTTTAAGTGACTGTGAAGTACACAGGTAGCGGGGAATTGTGAGAAGTAAAATTGACTTAAGACAAGGTTCCCACCCTTGATGCACTTCCAGTGTAGTTGGGAAGATAAAGTATGTTCACATGAAAAGATAACTAGCAAGTACGTCAAAGCAGGGGACAGTGAAATGCTTCTTACCCAAAACATGAGGCATGTTGGATTTGGGCAGGTTTTGTTACCGGGAGAGGGCCTTGACTGCAAATTGTCCAGGTTCTTGGCGTTTTGAACAAATAATTGAACAAAACGCACAGCAAAGCAAAGAAGGAATGAAGCAAGGAAAGCAGAGATTTATTCAAAATGAAAGTACACTCCACAGTGTGGGAACAGGTGGACCAGCGGCTCAAGGGCCCCGATACAGAATCTTCTGGGGTCCAAATACTCCCTAGAGGTTTCCCATTGGCCACTTGGTGTTCCCCCCCATGTAAATGAAGTTGTGGCCCACAGTCAGAGGCTGAAGTTACAAAGGTCACACTCCTATGCAAACATCTGATGGGTTGTGGAAAGCAACCAATCAGAGGTTAGAGTGAAGTTACAAAAAGTTGCACTTCTATAGAAAGACTTGTTCCACAATCATTCTGATTGGTTGGGATAGCAACCAGAGGCTGAAGTGAAGATACAAAGTTACACTTCTATGCAAACGTCTGATTGGTTGCAAAAAGCAATCTTTCATCTGCTTTTTCAACCAATCAGATGTACTTTCAATTTCCCATCTGCCACACAGAAAGGCGGGCATTTGCAAGGGAGCAACCTCTGGTTCTTTGGTTACTTAGGCATGGAAAGTTAGAACTTTTCCTTTCAATCTAGTTCTAAGAAGTCAGCGTGAAATGGCCTTAGGTTCCCTGCCTCCAGACCCCTATTCTCCTGCCTCAATTCTAAGCAGGTGGCTTTGATTCACGTCTCAAAGGCCACCAGACTGCCCTAGGAAGAAGAGGGAGGAGGTGGTAGGAACCCAGGGCCTTTCCCAAGCAGAGGCCCATCCTCTAACAGTAAAGGTCACAGACCTGAGTACTGTGGTAGTCAGGCCCAGTTCGGCAGGTCCTTGCGAGTCATGATGTCACAAGAAAACCTCTCAGAATATCCTGGCCATCCTTGAGCATGAGTGCCTCATTGAATAGTGCCTCCCTCAGATCAAAAGTACTATGGCAAAACTTCCTGAGGGCTGGATTTTCATAGTGATGTCTTGATGTTCAGATCCACAGTCATAACTAGAGTGGGCTACTCTTACAGGCACTATATGAAAACTCCAGGATTTCCCTAGAGACCAGACCAACCCCACCCCAAATACTAAGTTTTTAGAGGTAGAGAGAGAAGAGCAAGCTTCTGGTAGCCGGTCTAATTTCTGGCCTCTAGAAACTAAGTGTATTAGGCTTAGAGGGAAAATCTATCTGCTGAATGAAACACTCCCCCAGCAACATGACAGGTGGCACAGAGCAGATAGGCACAGTATACCAAAGAAACTCTTAGTTTTCTTAGGGAAATTTCTTTGTTTTCTTGGGGTAGTAATGCCCAGTGTTCCCAGTGTTCTCCCTACCTTCTTTCTGTTGCCTTTGGGATTATAATTATTTGGGGTCATATCAAAATTGCATGGTTGTTTATAAATTGTATTGTCTGACCACTCTCTAGCCCAAATATAATCATTGGTCTCTCCATGTTTGCTGGAACTGAAGAAGGTACCTACCAAGAACCAAAACAACAGATAACAAATGTGTTCAAACCAGTAAAGCAATAGTTACTTGAGTTTATACAAGTAATATCTGCTGGGCCATTTTCTCAGTAGTCCCGTGTAAAGAACAATTATGTGTCTAATGGTGAATCAAGATTTGTGGAAATCCTAAAAGCAATTATTTGGATTTTTGTTGCAGAAGAGTCTTTGGGGTTGGAGGAAGAGTATTATACCCAACAGTATAAGACATACAGGGTACAGAAATATGTCAAAAAAGCTATTAACAAGGCCAGACGTGGTGGCTCACGCCTGTAATCCCAGCACTTTGGGAGTCCGAGGTGGGTGGATCACGAGGTCAGGCATTCAAGACCAGCCTGGCTAACATAGTGAAACCCCGTCTCTACTAGAAAAAAAAAAATACAAAAATTAGCTGGGCGTGGTGGCACACACCTGTAATCCTATCTACTCGGGAGGCTGAGGCAGGAGAATTGCTTGAACCTGGGAGGTGGAGGTTGCAGTGAGCTGAGATCGTGCCACTGCACTCCAGCCTGGGCGACAGAGTGAGACTCCACCTCAAAAATAAATAAATAAATAAAAAACTATTAACAAGTATGTAAACATAACACAGGACTTGTTCTTTATAGGAATTTATTTCTCCCTGCCTTTTATCAAAACTGTATCAAAATGTCACAGTTGGTTGCATGCGATGGGTCACATCTGTAATTTCAGCAATTTGAGAGGCTAAAACAAGTGGATCACTTGAGGTCAGGAGTTCAAGACCAGCCTGGCCAACCTGGTGAAACCCCAACTCTACTAAAAATATAAAATTAGCCAGGCATGGTGGTGGGTGCCTGTAATCCCAGCTACTCGGGAGGCTGAGGCAGGAGAATCGCTTGAACTCAGGATGCGAAGGTTGCAGTGAGCCGAGATCGCACCATTGTACTCTGGCCTGGGGGACAGAGTGAGACTCCATCTCAAAAAAAAAAAAAAAAGGAATATTCTGGAGTATTCAAACCTCAGAGAGAATATTTGGTCAGGAGGATATGGATGAGGTGACAGAGGGAGCATTATACAAGCACACACAGACCCAAATCAATAAGCTGAATGCCAATCTCTTTCAGTATCTATAATCCACATCTATAGACTTGGTATAGAAAAAAACCCTATAATTGTACCATGTGTCTTATTTCCCACAAAAGTACAGGAGAATAATTTCTCAGTTCACAGAAGCATCAGAGTGATATGGAATGTTGAAAACCAAGTGATGTTTAATTCTCATCCTCCATCCCTTACCCTCAACCAGAAGCTTCTTGGTGACAATAACCAGCTTCAGTCCTATCCACTCAGCACCTTCCCTTACAGCAGAGCAAGCAGCAAGAGCTGAGAGGTAACCAGGCACTCAGTTCTCACAGTGGCATGAAACTGCCTTTTTAGCTCTGCTTTCAGAACACACCTTCCAAACAATTAGTGTCTTCATTGAAGTTCCTGCCATCTGTTGTCTTGGCAGTGCTCTGCGATCCCCTAGCTGTGACCACTCTAACAGGGGACCAAAGACCTGGCCTGAGGGTCCTCCCAACACCACTTTTGTGTAAGCGCCTGAGGGATTCAAGGGTCGGCTGGAGAGCTGTTAAAACAGTGCTCACAATGCAGCGATGGTCCATTCCATATGCACAAACTACTTCACATACGTGATTTCATGAGATCCTCTCAGCTACCCAGCGACATATGCACAGCACATACTGTCCTCACTTGAGAGATGGGAGAACTGAAGCTCAGATCAGTGATGTGATCTACCAGAGGCCACACAATCCACAGGTGGTGCAGCTTCCTGTCGTGAAGGTGCTCCCAACGTTGTGTGTCTCCACGTCTCACATCATCTATCTGGAAAAGAAACATGTTACTCTGTGCCTTCTCAGGCTGAGGCACGTAACTGAGAGTACAATGGGAGGCTGGGCGTGGTGGCTCGCGCCTGTAATCCCAGCACTTTGGGAGGCCAAGGCGGGTAGATCACCTGAGGTCAGGAGTTCGAGACCAGCCTAGCCAACATGGTGACAACCCATCTCCACTAAAAATACAAAAAATTAGCTGGGTGTGGTAGTACATGCCTATAATCCCAGCTACTCGGGAGGCTGAGGCAGGAGAATCACTTGAACCCAGGAGATGAAGGTTGCAGTGGGTCGAGATTGCGCCACTGCACTCCAGCCTGGGCAACAAGAGCAAAACTCCATGTCAAAAAAAAAAAAAATAGAGAGTATATGAAGTACTTCCTTGGAAAAACAAACAACTCCAGGGAAGGGATACGGTTCAAGTTTACAGATGAGCCAACAGAGATCCGAATGAAAAAAAGAACCAGGAGAGGGAGGGGAGAGTAGAAATTGGTTTCAAACATTTCTGAATAGTTAGGAGTTTTTTAAACTTTTTTTTTTCTCTCTTTAATCCTTTTTTTTTGAGACAGGGTCTCACTCTGTCACCCAGGTTGGAGTGCAGTGGTGCCATCTTGATTCACTGCAACCTCTGCCTCCTGGGTTCAGGTGATTCTTGTGCTGCAACTTCTCTAGTAGCTGGGATTACAGGTGCCCACCAAAACACCCAGCTAGTTTTTGTATTTTTATTTTATTTTATTTTATTTATTTATGAGACAGAGTCTCTCTCTGTCACCCAGGCTGGAGTGCAGTGGTGCGATCTCGGCTCACTGAAACCTCCGCCTCCCAGGTTCAAGTGATTCTCCTGCCTCAGCTTCCTAAGTAGCTGGGATTACAGGCACATACCACCATGCCCAGCTAATTTCTGTAATTTTTGGTAGAGACGGGGTTTTGCCATGTTGGCCAGGCTGGTCTCGAACTCCTGACCTCAGGTGATCTGCATGCCTCGGTCTCCCAAAGTGCTAGGATTACAGGCGTGAGGCACTGTGCCTGGCCTAATTTTTGTGTTTTTAGTAGAGAGATGAGGTTTCATCATGTTGGCCAGGCTGGTCTTGAAATCCTGGTCTCAAATGATCCGCCCACTTTGGCCTCCCAAAGTTCTAGGATTACAGATGTGAACCACTGCACCCGGCCTCTTTAATACTTTTTTCAAAATAGAGAAGGACTGTAGACCTGCTATACCCATGTTGGTCTTGAACTCCTGGGCTCAAGGAGTTCTCTGTCTCAACCTCCCAAAGTGTTGGGGTTACAAGTGTGAGCCACTGCGCCCAGGCAGAATTTTTTTTAAGAACTATGTTCCTTAATGGACACCCTGCTACTGTTTTCAGAGTTTCTTAGTCTTGGCACCATTGACACTTCAGGCTACTGGAAACTTTCATGTGGGACTGTCCTGTACATCTTAGGATGTTTGAGAAGCGTCGCTGGCTTCGTCCACTAGATGTCACCAACACCTCCCTATCCAAACCTCCTGTTGCCTCAAGGAAAAATGTCTCCAGACGTTGCAAATGTGCCCTGGAAGGCAAACTCACCCAGCTGAGAACCAATGCTTTAAACCCACCTGTGCAGAGCGCCAGGGAGATGTGCGCAAGTCACATCACTTTCCTGCCTCCTGCTAGGCTCCCCCGTCTCCCTCAGGGGGAATTTCAACACCTGAGGGAGACATCCGAGGCCGTTCACCTTCTGGGCCCTGTCAACTTCTCTAGTCCCTCTCTTCTGCCTCACACTCTGCTCTGCAGAACTGTTTGTAGAGTTTCCCACATAGCCATCCTGTTTGTGTCCCTACCCTCATGCTGTTCCCTCTGCTTGGAATGTCCTCCCCCTCAGCTGTTTGTCTCGTAAATCCCATCCAGCCTTCCAGACAGCTTAGTGTAGACATCCCCTGGAAACACATCCCTAAGCTCTTTCCTTTCCCCCAACCCAAGGCTGAGTTGCCCCACCTCTGCGCTCCCACAGCACCATCTGCAAATTTGTCACAGTGAGGAAAGAGACCCAAGTATCTAAAGTCACCTCCCCCTGGGCTTCCACACTGCATTTCAATAGAAGAAAAGGCCGGCCAACCAGCCGCCGCTGCGCCTCCTTAATCGCCTTCCTATAGATAGCAGGCATAGTATGGGGGGAATCCTTCTGGAAGGCATTGTTTTTACTTAAACAAGATCAAACCGCCACCCCACACCTACTCCATGGACCAAGATCCTTTCACATGTAATTTCTAAAACTGTAAACCCAAGACCCTTTCACGTGTAATTTCTAAGGCTGTAAACCCAAGACCTTTTCACGTGTAATATCTAGAGTTGTAAGCCTATATAAAGGAAGAGCTTCTCTTTGTTAGAGGAGCTTGGCTGTTAGACAACTATATCGTCTTCGCTCCCCGCCGAATAAATCACCTCTTCCTTCCTAGTTCGGTGTCCAGAGGTCTGTTTCTCACGGTGGCTCCTGCTTCAACAGCACTTATCCTTCACATAGTTTTCTGTCACTCCCACTGACGGAGCTCCTGCAGAGGAATGCTGTGTCACATTCATTTACTTTATGTCATTTTATTTTATTTTTTGGTAGAGATGGGGTTTCGATATATTGGCCAGGCTGGTCTTGAACTCCTGGTGTCAAGTGATCTGCCCACCTCAGCCTCCCAAAGTGCTGGGATTACAGGCGTGAGTCACCACACCCGGCCTGCGGTGTCATATTCAAATCTGAGGTACAGCACCTGGCATGTAGCATTTACTCAATCAGTGTTTAGTGAAGTGAACCATAAAGAACAATACACTAGGTTGGGAGTCAAAACATCAGGATTCTAGTCCCAGCTCTGCCACTGGCTAGCTAGGTGATCATTTGGTTCCCAAACAAAAGGCAGCGCCATTCTCTTCCTCTTCCTTATGAATATGTATGGCTTCCTCTGTTTTTTTCAGTCTTTTCCTATTCACTATTTGACCTTGCAAGTAATAGCCTGGTAGATGTAATTTTAAACAAAAACCATCCTTCCAAACTTCCAAAGAAATGAATAGTATGTATTAGCACTACCATCCTACAAAACAGAAGACAGAAGAACTTGTTTGTATGTGCATAAAGAAACCCTATTGGCCAGGTGCGGTTGCTCACACCTGTAATCCCAACACTTTGGGAAGCTGAGGCTGGCGAATCTCTTGAGCCCAGGAGTTTGAGACCACTGGCAATACAGCAAAACCCTGTCTCTACGAAAATATGAACAATTAGCCAAGTGTGGTGGTGATTGCCTGTGGTCCCAGCTACTCAGGAGGCTGAGGTGGGAGGATCGCTTGAGCCCAGAAAGCAGAGATTACAGTGAGCTAAGATCTTGCCACTGCACTCCAGCTTGGGTGACAGAGTGAGACCGTGTCTCAAAAAAAAAAAAAGGAAAAGAAACCCGGGCCAGGCGTGGTGGCTCATGCCTGTAATCCAAGCACTTTGGAGGCCAAGGTGGGCGGATCACCTGAGGTCGGGAGTTCAAGACCAGCCTGACCAACATGGTGAAATCCCGTCTTTAAAAAAATAAATAAAAATAAATAAATACACAAATAATAATAAAAAAGAAACCCTATTGACCATTTTTGGTGTGGGTTTAATAAAAAAGTGTGTTTTTTTTTTTTTTGAGACAGGGTCTCACTCTGTCACCCAGACTGGAATGCAGTGGTGTGATCTCGGTTCACCGAAACCTCCACCTCCCAGACTCAAGCGATTCTCCTGCCTCAGCCTCTCAAGTAGCTGGGACTACAGGCATGCTCCACTACTGCCCAGCTAATTGTTGTATTTTTAGTAGACACGAGTTTTTACCATGTTGGCCAGGCTAGTCTCAAACTCCTGACCTCAAATGATCCACCCCCTCAGGCTCCCAAAGTACAACGTGGGAAAAAGGATTTTTTTTTTAATGTGTATATCATACACCAAAAAAGGATTATCTTTAAAGTAAAAGAAAACCCACACTGAGCACAGTAGCTCACACCTGTAATCCCAGCAATTTGGGAGGCCAAGGCAGGTGGATTACCTGAGGTCAGGAGTTCGAGTCCAGTGTGGCCAGCATGGTGAAACCCCATCTCTACTAAAAATACAAAAATTAGCTGGGTGTGGTGGCAGGCGCCTGTAATCCCAGCTACTTGGGGGGCTGAGGCAGAATCACTTGAACCCAGGAGGAGGAGGTTGTAGTGAGCTGAAATCATGCCACTGAACTCCAGCCTGGGCAACAAGAGCGAAACTCCGTCTCAAAAAAATAAAAATAAAAAAGTAAAAAGAATTGTCACACCTTTGGGGTGGTGTGACAATTGACAAGTGCTAGGGGGGATTAGAGCAACTATTTTCACTGCATACCTCATATTGTTGGATTTTGAGCTAGGTGAATAATATAACTTTTTTTTTGTTTGTTTTTGAGACAGAGTCTCGCTCTGTTGCCAGGCACCAGGCTGGAGTGCAGTGGCGCGATCTCGGCTCACTGCAACCTCCGCCTCCCGGGTTCAAGCAATTCTCCTGCCTCAGCCTCCCAAGTAGCTGGGGCTACAGGTGCGCGCCACCACCCCCAGCTAATTTTTGTATTTTTTAGTAGAGACGGGGTTTCACCATGTTGACCAGGATGGGCTCGATCTCCTGACCTCGTGATCCGCCCGCCTCGGCCTCCCAAAGTGGTGGGATTACAGGCGTGAGCCACCGCACCCAGCCTTTTTTTTTTTTTTTTTTTTTTTTGAGACAGAGTTTCATTCTTGTTGCCCAGGCTGGAGTGCAATGGTGTGATCTCAGCTCACCGCAACCTCCACCTCCCAGGTTCAAGTGATTCTTCTACCTCAGCCTCCCGAGTAGTTGGGAGTACAGCCATGCACCACCACGTCCAGCTAATTCTTGTATTTTTAGTAGAGACAGGGTTTCTCCATGTTGGTTAGGCTGGTCTTGAACTCCCAGTCTCAAGTGATCCGCCCGCTTCAGCCTCCCAAAGTGCTGGGATTATAGGCGTGAGCCACCGCACCCTGCCTAACATCTATTTTTAAAAATCTTAATGATAGTAAATAAAACCGAGCAAATGGGACTGTTTCCTAAGCAGCATTTTAACAGGCCGGTGACAGATGGATCTGAGATCAGTAGCTGTACCACATCTGTTAGAGCTGCTGTAAGAACACCCTTCTAATTGCACTTTCAAAAAAAAAAAAAATCAAAAGAAATCCAGACTAAAGAAAAAATACAGTTTAAAGAAAACCACTGTTAAACTCCTATCTTCAATGCGCTTTAATCTGGCTCACTCTCTAGCAGTAGAGTACAAAAATAAAGCTCAATTTCATAGCAGATGCTACAAAAAGGGCAGTGAATAATTTGGACTCTAACCGTGAACCTAACCAACTCTATCTGTTGTTTTGGAGCCCCTCGCTATACAGTTGTGACAGTCGGCTAAGGACATAAAAACGGGATGTTTTCCACCTAGAGACAAAGTGGAGAAATAACAGACCTAGAAATCAGTAAAAGTAGTGATAACTTAGGTCATGTTTTCAATACATCTTCTGTATCCATGAGTCCCTATGTGTACTACCTGCCCTCTTTCTTCCTTTCCAGGGATAGTTCTTTTAACCGTAAATTACACAAGGCTGCGAAGCACTAAATGATAACACAGGTAGGATTAAGTTTGTAATCATGACCAGGCTTTCTTTGAACAGTACAAGGTCATTGCCTCACTATCAAGGGATGGCACAACATAGCCACTACTGTAAGTGTAAACGCCACTTCCTTCTCTATAAGCCTCGCACTGTAAAATGAGATCAACGGCAATCACACAGTGCAGGTGTATTCAAGGTAATCACCAGATCAGATGTTAAACTGGGTAAGATATGAAAAGCAACTTGGTATTCTCACCTGGAAGTGTCATCTGTGGTGCTGCTGTGTACACATGGAGTTATCACCATCTTTAGTTATATCTTTTCAGATCTTATTTGGTTACCTTTAATATTGAACATGCAACTCTTTGAGACAGAGTCTTGCTCTGTCGCCCAGACTGGAGTGCAGTGGCATGATCTCGGCTCACTGCAACCTCCACCTCCCAGGTTCAAGCAATTCTCCTGCCTCAGCCTCCCGAGTAGCCAGGACTAGAGGTGCGTGCCACCACGCCCAGCTAATTTTTGTATATTTTAGTAGAGACGGGGTTTCACCATACTGGCTAGGGTGGTCTCAAACTCCTGACCTCGTGATCCACCCACCTCGGCCTCCCAAAGTTCTGGGATTACAGGGACGAGCCACTGTGCCTGGTGCAACTCTTTATTTCAAGTGCTCAGTACACTCTCAATTTATCAAACCAAATGATTGCTGTTGCTGCTGTCTACTAAAATAAAAATTAACTTAAGCATATACTATTTGTTAGATACCATATAGAATGCATGATTGAAGGTACAATCTGTTTTAAACATCTCCCAACTGGAATTTTTTGGAGACAAAGTCTCACTCTTGTCACCCAGACTGGAGTACAGTGGCACAATCTCGGTTCACTGCAACCTCCGTCCCCCGGGTTCAAATGATTCTCCTGTCTCAGCCTCCTGAGTAGCTAGGATTACAGGCATATGCCACCACCATGCCCGGCCTGGAATTTTTTTTTTAAACCCCTCCCAGCTCAAACCTGATCAACTGGAATTTTAAACATTATAGGATCCACTCAGAAAAGAAACTAGAAAAAAATACTTTTTCTATATTCTCTAGTTCTCTCTGAAGAAACTCTAAAATTTACTAGTGTCAGCTGGGCACAATGGCTCACGTCTGTGATCCCAGCACTTTGGGATGCCAAGGCGGGTGGATCACTTGAGGTCAGGAATTCGAGACCAGCCTGGCCAACACGGTAAAACCCTGTCTCTACTAAAAAATACAAAAATTAGCTGGGCACAGTGGTGTGCACCTGTAATCTCAGCTACTCAGGAGGCTGAGGTAGAAGAATCACTTGAACCCAGGAGGTGGAGGCTGCAGTGAGCTGAGATCGTGCCCCTGCACTCCAGCCTGGGCAACAGAGCAAGACTCTGTATAAAAAGTAAATAAATAAAGTGAAATAAAATATAGTAGTATCTATTACAATGGTAGCAACTACAATTTTTGAAGTATTAGATGCTAGGCACAGAGACAGGTGCCTGATGTACATTATGTCTGTAATTACACAAGCCTCACAGTTGCCTTCTAGTTTTTTTAAGTAATAAAGACTACATTGAGTAGATTGCTTGATTTTGTGTAGTGTGTTTTTAAAAAAGAAATGCCTTTGATTTTTTTTCATTTTATTTTTATTAAGCACTACATAACACACTGCATGCTACATCATATACTGTATAATCTTCTAGTAGGGGTAGATGACCATAACTGAGTTATTTTTTCATCAATCAGGAAAATGCTTCTTTAATCAATGTTCTCCAAACCCTGAAAAACAGTTTAAAAAGGAGAATGTGAGAAGTCTGTTCCCAATAAATACATGTCATATACTTTTATTTCATGTCACCAAATGGCATTCTGTTATTAAAAAGAGTGCTTCCACATCCCACATTTCTTTAACTGCAACAATACACTGGATAAAATTTTATAATCACTAAAGAATAACCTATAATGATGTCTAGTTTTCATTTTCTGATAGCAGCAAACATATTGCTTTATAGGAAACAAAAATCTTCCCCCACCCCCCAATCAGAACTAAAGTCAAGCAACTCTACCACCTGGATCTTTTTTTTTTTTTGAGATGGAATCTCGCTCCCATGGCGCAGGCTGGAGTGCAGTGCACGATCTCGGCTCACTGCAACCTCCACTTCCCAGGTTCAAGCGATTCTCCTTCCTCAGCCTCCCGAGTAGCTGGGATCACAGGCATGCGCCACCACACCCAGCTAATTTTTGTATTTTTAGTAGAGACAGGGTTTTGCCATGTTGGCCAGGCTGGTCTCGAACTCCTGACCTCAGGTGATCCACCAGCCTCGGCCTCACAAAGTGCTAGGATTACAGGCGTGAGCCGCCGTGTCCAGCCTCCATGTGGATCCTTTTACAAAGCACCTCAGTGAGTCAGAGGACAAGAAGGTAAAATCTGTTTTAAAAAATAACAGCCAACAGATACTATTATCCTCATTCCACTTTTTTACAAATGAGGAGATGGAGGCGCAGAGAGGTTAAAAGTCACCTGCTTAAGTCCATAAGGAATTAGCAGAGCCAGGGACCCCAAATCCAGAACCCTTCACCAACAAGCACTACACTATTTATTCAGAATACCTACTGGATCTTACTAAGTTGACAACCAAATACTTGAGAAGCTGTAAGTTAAAAGATTAATCATTGGTGATACTTCTTCTAAGTATTAAATAACATAGTCCAGGTATTTGGTTTACTATTACATGAAGAACTGCCTTAAGAGAAATTAAAATTGCAACTTCCTTGGGAGCTATCTCTTAGAAATCCTAATTCTGTCTCACATGCCAGGTGATTCTGATGACTATTCTTGAAAATATGGCTCCGGATAAGATTATCTATTATCATGTTCATTAGATTAGATTTTCAACTACCCCTCCACTGAGAGGTGTATCACCCAAGTTGAGTCCCTATAATATTATTTAATCACTCTGACCCTTGTCTATAAAATGGAAATACTATTTACTTAGGTTTGCTGTGAGGAATAAATGAGCAAGGAGAAAATATTAAAAAGTAAACATTTTTAAAAGAATTATGATAATGAACTACTCCTACAAAATATAAAAATATACTATTAGGGCCAGGCGCAGGGGCTCACACCCGTAATCCTAACACTTTGGGAGGCCAAGGCAGGTGGATCACTTGAGGTCAGGAGTTAGAGACCAGCCTGGCCAACATGGTGAAACTCCATCTCTGCCAAAATATACAAAAAAAAAATTTAGCTGGGGATGGTGGTGGGTGCCTGTAATCCCAGCTACTCAGGAGACAGAGGCACAAGAATCGCTTGAATCCGGGAGGCAGAGGTTGCAGTGAGCCAAGAGTGCACCACTGCACTCCAGCCTGGGTGACAGAGTGAGACCATGTCTCAAAAAAAAAAAAAAAAACAAAAAAAATCCCAAACAAACAAACCCAAAAAACATACTATTAGGTTGAGCCTTATGAAAATGCTACTACTTGGCCATTTCTGACCTAAAAAACTGGCAATATCATAATTGAATCAAATATAAAATTACAGTAATTCTTTTAATGAAGTATTGTTGCAGGAATAGACAGACCTATAGAGTACAGAAAAGCACCTCCATGAAACAGGCCCATGTGCATATGGAAATTTAGTTTACTAGAATGGTATTACAAATAAAGATGAATTGGGTGTTTGGTGGTGGTTTTTTTCGTTTGCTTGTTTTTTTTTTGAGACAGGCTCTCATTCTCTCACCCAGGCTAGAGTGCAGTGGTGCGATCCTAGCTCACTGCAGCACCAAACCCCTGGGTTCAAGCTGTCCTCCTGCCTCAGCCTTCCGAGTAGCTAGACTACTAAACCATTCTATAAATGCGTAACTGTGATAACTGGCTACCTCTTGGAAAAAAGTAAAGTTAATCCTTCCTTCACATTATACTCCAAAATGACCTGTAGATGGACCAAATAACTAAATGTTTAAAAAAAAAAAGAAACAATATTAGGAGAAATTTTTTTTAAGGATTTTTATGAGCCAGGCATAGTGGTACACCTGCAGTCCCAACTCCTCCAAAGGCTGAGGCAAGAAGATAACTTAAGCCTATGAGTTTGAGGCCAGCCTGGGCAACACAGCAAGACTGTCTCTATTTTATCTTTTCAAAGTATTTTTATAATCTTGGGTAAGAAAGGCCTTTGTATGGGAGACATAAAAACCCAGAATCCAGAACAAAACATGACAAATTGAATATCAAAATTTAAAACTACCTGATAAAAAACATCACACAGTGAAAAAGACAAACTGGGAATAAAAGCAGACTGGGAAAAATGTTTGTCAAATATAAAATAGACAAAAAATTAAAGTCTAGAATATATAAAGAACTATAGATCAAAAAGAAAAAGACAAACAATAGAACAGGCAAATGATATAGGCAACAATCCACAGAATAAGAAATATATGACAGTAAGAAAGACTAAAAAAAAATATAAAAGATTAAATATGTAAAAAGATGCCAACCTCATTAGTAGATAAGAAAATGCTAGTTATTAGCACTGCATAGACCCTCGGCAAGGTATTACCAGAACCCACCTCAACCCTGGCAGAAGGATGGCATCAGAGTGGCATCTTACCTTTGACTTATAGTAAAGATCAACTCCAGAGATGCGCCTATCTCTTTCCATCAAATTCCATGGATACAAAACATGAGCAACTCTTTTTTCCTTCAAATAAGAGATAATTGTTATTGCAGTTTATAAAAGTGAGTGACCCAATTGATGGGTATTTCGATTTTTAAAGGAGACATTCTAGAGAAATTAATAATACAAGACCACAATGTCCTAAATAAAATCAGACCACTAAACTTTAGGATTAAGTTGGTGACCATGATTTGTTATACTATCTTAACCCAACATGAATTTTTTTTCTTTTTTTTTTTTTAAAGAAATGTCTAGTTGTTGCCTTTTGGGACACTAAGAAACTTAGGTGAAGGACAATCACAAAACCAGAAAGCAAATAAATTTATACTCTTGTACTAGAGATGATGTGAAGGGTTAGAAGAGGGGAAAATGAATCCCGATGTAAAAAACTAAATCTTAGCTGGGCACGGTGGTCTCCCGCCTGTAGTCCCAGTACTTTGGGAGGCCGAGGCAGGCAGATCACCTGACGTCAGGAGTTCGAGACCAGCCTGACCAACATGGAGAAACCCTGTCTCTATAAAAAGATAAAATAATAAAATAAAATAACAAGATCTTGCAGTAAATTCCTAAAGGCTTGCAAACAAAAAGTGGGGAATAAAAAAGTTAGGGGTTTATGCCCTAAGTGCATGCAGGAAAAAAAAAAAAAGAGAAGAAAAAAAAAAAAGTTAGCGGTGGCCAGGAGCTCACGCCTGTAATCCCAGCACTTTGGGAGGTCAAGATGGGTGGATCACCTGAGGTCAGGAGTTCGAGACCAACCTTGCCAACATGATGAAACCCCGTCTCTACTAAAAATACAAACAAAAATAAAAATTAGTCGGGTGTGGTGGCACGCGCCTGTAGTCCCAGCTACTCGGGAGGCTGAGGCAGGAGAACCTCTGTTTTTTTTTTTTTTTTCTCAAACGGGGTTTCACGGATTGTTGCCCAGGCTGGAGTGCAATGGTGCGATCTGCAGGATGTGTTTTTACCAAGCTTCGTTTCGCAAGCCTCAGCTTCTAGGCAACCCTAAGAAAGGAGAAGGCCGACCTCGGAGAGAGGGTCCGCAAGCTGACGGCCTCCCTGCCCCCCCACCCTTTTCGGAAATCAGCCCGTGGAGTCGGCCCCGGGCCCTGAAGCCGCCTTACCTTGCCGCCGTTAGTGAGCCTGTGGATGTACGTAGTAGACAGTCCTGGAATAAGCAAGCACACGCCCATGGCGGCGAGTCCGGGGAGAATCTCGAACCACATCTCTGCCCGGTTATGTAGGCCAAAACCCTATTTCCGGGTCCTTGAAAGGTGACCGAGCTTCGGCTCTCTTCCCAGTAAGCCCCGCGGCCGCCTGCGGGCGGGGCGGTGCCACGTACCGCTCCGGAGGAAGCGACGGAATCCTCCAGGGCTCAAGAGAGGCTAGCGCTCGCGTTCTCGCAGTCCTCTTCCGTCATAGTCTTTTGCTTTGACCAGCGGCGGAGCGCGCAACGTGGAGTGACGTGCGGAGGCCAAGTGCTACTCAGGCAGCCACGGCCGTTTCGGAGCTCGGCACTCTGAAATGGCAGAGCAGCTTTCTCCAGGAAAGACGCCGGATCAGGTGTGCACCTTCCTTTTCAAAAAGCCTGGCGGCAAAGGGGTCTGCCGGACGCAGAAAGCGCCCGGCCTGCGACCCAGAGCCTGGAGAAAGCAGCAGCAGTAGCGACGAAGGCTGCACTGTGGTTCGACCGGAAAAGAAGCGGACGACCCACAATCCAATGATACAGAAGACCCGTGACAGTGGTAGACAGAAGGCGGCTTACGGCAACTTGAGCAGCGAGGAGGAGGTGGAAAATGAGTCCGAGAGTCTCGGCGTGGTTTATAAATCCACCCGCTCGGCGAAACCCGTGGGACCAGAGGATATGGGGGCAACAGCTGTCTATGAGCTGGACACAGAGAAAGAGCGCGATGCACAAGCCATCTTTGAGCGCAGCCAGAAGATCCAGGAGGAGCTGAGGGGCAAGGAGGATGACAAGATATATCGGGGAATCAACAATTATCAGAAATACATGAAGCCCAAGGATACGTCTATGGGCAATGCCTCTTCCGGGATGGTGAGAAAGGGCCCCATTCGAGCGCCCCGAGCATCTACGTGCCACCGTGCGCTGGGATTACCAGCCCGACATCTGGTAAGGACTACAAAGAGACTGGCTTCTGCGGCTTCGGAGACAGCTGCAAATTCCTCCATGACCGTTCAGATTACAAGCATGGGTGGCAGATCGAACGTGAGCTTGATGAGGGTCGCTATGGTGTCTATGAGGATGAAAACTATGAAGTGGGTAGCGATGATGAGGAAATACCATTCAAATGTTTCATCTGTCGCCAGAGCTTCCAAAACCCAGTTGTTACCAAGTGCAGGCATCATTTCTGCGAGAGATGTGCACTGCAGCATTTCCGCACCACCCCCACGCTGCTTTGTCTGTGACCAGCAGACCAACGAGCGTCTTCAATCCAGCGAAAGAATTGATCGTTAAAACTAGAGAAGCATCGTGCTACAGGAGAGGGTGGTGCTTCCCACTTACCAGAAGACCCCCATGTAGGATCCAATTCCCATTACTTAGGCTTCCCGTAATTCTTAAATTTAAAAAATAAATATTTTGTTCTTTTGGAAGTCTAATTGGTGTCCTTTTAGAGAAAATGACAGAAGGCGGGTGGTGAAGTAGGGTCCTGGATTAAAAGCTTCAAGGTAGGTATAATCGGGATCTTTAGCCCTAGAACACTTTGGCATAAATTATAGAGATGGGAGTAGTTTGAGAAAAGAGCTAGAATTTGCTCGAAGTAACCAAAGCTATGATGAAAGCAAGAACTCTGAGTCTGTTTATTATATCACATTTCTGTATCACTTAATGTTTACCAGGTATTTTCATGCATTCTTTCTCCTAGGAGCCTGTACTACAAAATATATCAGAGCCAAAGTGTGAGGGGAGAGGGGTTGGGTTTGGGGGATTGGTAGCTAGTACCACAGACTTCACGTATGGAAAATGTTCCTTGCTGTCTTGGAAGCAGCTATAGTTAACCCCCCCCCCCCTTCTCATGGATGATAAAAGTGGTCCGTGCTCTGCTATCCAGTGTGATAGATAGACACTAGCCTCATGTGGCTATTGAGCACTCGAAACGTGGCTAATGACCACTGTATTGGACATTGCTCTTGTAGACTGAACTCGTGGAACCTGCAGAGGGCAAAAAACATAATATTTTATCATCAGTTCCCTGAAACTATCTGTGTTCTCACAGACTCTAATAGCGCTGATCATGCCTTATTAAAATTACTTAGTGTACCTGTCTTTCCAACTGGTTTATGAACTCAGTGACTAGCTTAGAGCTTGGCATATGATAAGCACTTAATAAATAAGCCTAGAGAGGTTTACAAAGAGAGATTGGGGGCCGGGTGCGGTGGCTCACGCCTGTAATCCCAACACTTTGGGAGGCTCAGGTGGGTGGATTATTAGGTCAGGAGTCCTAGACCAGCCTGACCGATATGGTAAAACCCCATCTCTACTAAAAATACAAAACTTAGCCGGGCATGGTGGCACTTGCCTGTAGTCCTAGATACTCGGGAGGCTGAGGCAGGAGAATCGCTTGAACCTGGGAGGCAGAGGTTGCAGTCAGCTGAGATTGTGCCACTGCACTCCAGCCTGGGCGGCAGAGCGAGACTCTGTCTCAAAAGAAGGAGAAAAAAAAAGAGAGATTGGAGCCAAAGCCTTGAATCCAAGCTAAGGAGTATTGACTGTATTCTGTAGGCAGTGGGAGAGAGAGTAGAGATTTGGGAAGAGAACACAATCAGACTTGGGTTTTTCTTGTTTGCTCGTTTGTTTTTATAGTGTTACTGTCTTGCGGCTATAGGTTGGATCACAGGGAGATGGAAGACAAGAGGCAGGGAGGCCAGTTAGGCCAAATAATTTTTTTTCAGTCTCCGTAGAGACTGTCCAAAATTGCCAATGCTGACTATATTTTAAGTCATCATGGCGGGGTATTGGGAAAAGTTTTCAATTAGCAATAACTCCGCGCCTCGGGTAAACCTCATTGGCTACGATACTGCCACTGCGCAAAGCTAGGCCAAATGATTTTTACTGATACGATTCGAATTTGGGCTAATCCTAAGAAACAGATGCAAGAATAAATTCTGGGTTAATGGTTTTCATTCACGTTCATTAATCCATTTAAAGGTTTTTTTTTTTTTTTTTTTTGAGACCGAGACTTGCTCTGTCACCCAGGCTGAAGTGCATTGACTCGATCTTGGCTCACTGCAACCTCTGCCTTCCGGGTTCAAGTGATTCTCCTGCCTCAGCCTCCCGAGTGGCTGGGACTACAGGTGCGCACCACCACGCCTGGCTAATTTTTGTATTTTTAGTAGAGATGGGGTTTTACCATATTGGTCAGGCTGGTCTTGAACTCCTGACTTCGTGATCTGCCCTCCTCGGCCTCCCAAAGTGCTGGGATTACATGTGTGAGCCATCACACCCAGCCTAAAGAATTCTTTGAGTAGCTACTCTTTATCAGGTACTGTGCTTGGTATGGGGATATTAGCAGTGAACAAGACAGACACAGCCCCTACCCTCATGGAGCTGGACATTAAATAATGACTGTTCGTTTCTGAGACAGAGTCTCGCTGTGTCACCCAGGCTGGAGTGCAGTGGCGTGATCTCAGCTCACTGTAACCTCTGCCTCCCAGGTTCAAGTGATTCTTCTGCCTCAGCCTCCCAAGCTGGTCTCGAACTCCTGACCTCATGTGATCTGACTGCCTTGGCCTCCCAAAGTGCTGGGATTACAGGCGTGAGCCACCGTGCCCTTCCTGTTTTGTTTTGTTTTAATTACAAATAGGGTCTCCCTATGTTGCCCAAGCCGGTCTCAAACTCCTGGCTTCAAGCAATCCTCCCACCTCAGCTTCCTAATCCACTGGGATTACAGGCATGAGCCACATACCTGGCCTAGGAAAGCGTTTTGAAAAGTGTCATGTCCTACACAAAGCTTCAGACGAAAAAGAAAGAAATGAAAAGTGTCATGGAGGTGAGTCACAGTGGCTCACGCCTGTAATCCCAGCATATTTGGAGGCCAAGATGGGAGGATCACTTGAGGCCAGCCAGGAGTTGGAGACCAGCCTGGACAACATAGGGAAACCTCCATCTCTACAAAAAAAAAACAAGCAAAAAATTTAGCTGGGTGTGGTGATGTGCACCTGTAGTCTCAGTTACTCAGGAAGCTGAGATGGAGGATCCCTTGAGCCCAGAAGATTAAGGCTGCAGTGAGCCGTGGCTGTACTACTACACCCAACCTGGGTGACAGACCCTGTCTCAAAAACAAAAAAGAAAGAAAAAAGAAAAAAGAAATATGGCAATGAGTAGCAAAAGAACCAGAAAAATTGTTCATTTTTTTTAACCATTTCTGAGAATTTATACTAAAAAAGTTATTCAGGGTTGGGCACAGTGGCTCATGCCTGTAATCCCAGGACTTCAGGAGGCCAAGATTAGAGGATCACTTGAGCTCAGGAGTTCAAGACCAGCCTGGGCAACATAGCAAGACTCCCATCTCTAAAACATAAAAATAAAAAAAGTTACTCAAAATTAGAATCTGAGTCATGGCACCAAAAAAAAAATTTTTTTTAAGTAGAATAAAGCTTTATGGAAAAAGATATGCTTTGAGTTGTTATCTATTATATAAGCTGAGAGAAAAGGTCCAGGAGAAAACACAGATGATAAAAGGTGAAAGAATGCTGCTGATGACTAAATTCTAGGAGGTAGAACAGACAAGCGACAGAAATAGGAGCATAAATCAGTCTTGAGGAGTTGAGAGGGCAAGAGAAAGATGACATTTGTGTACTACTCCACGTGACATTTTTGAATAATACTTGTCTGTGAATCTTTTTTTTTTTTGAGACAGGGTCTCACTGCCACCCAGGCTGGAGTGCAGTGGTGAGATCTTGGCTCACTGCAACCTCTGCCTCCCAGGTTCAAGCCATCCTCCTGCCTCAGCCTCCCGAGTAGTTGGAATTACTACCAGGCATGCACCACCACGCTCAGCTAATTTTTTGTATTTTTAGTAGGGACGGGGTTTCATTAAATTGGCCAGGCTGGTCTGGAACTCCTGGCCTCAAGTGATCTGTTTGCCTTGGCCTCTCAAAGTGCTGGGATTACAGACATGAGTCACTGCACCCTGCCTTGTCCGTAAATTTTGAAAAAGTTTAAAAAGTACTTGCAAATGAGCATTATTCTGGGGTCCAAAGCATTCAGCAGATTCTTTTTTTTTTTTTTGAGACAGAGTCTTTCTTGCTTGGTCACCAGGCGCCAGGCTGGAGTGCAGTGGCACAATCTTGGCTCACTGCAACCTCCGCCTCCCAGGTTCAAGCAATTCTCCTGCCTCAGCCTCCCGAGTAGCTGGGACTACTGGGTGCGCACCACCACACCCAGCTAATTTTTGTATTTTTAGTAGAGATGGGGTTTCACCATGTTGGTCAAGATGATCTCGATCTCTTGACCTCATGATCCGCCCACCTCGGCCTCCCAAAGTGCTGGGATTACAGGCGTGAGCCACCGCACCTGGCCTCAGCAGATTCTTAAAAGGGACCGTAACTCTTAAAAGCACCTAAATCAATAGTGTACTCAAAGTACTTTCATGTTTACAAGCTTATGATTACATTTTCTACATGTCAGAAATATTTTCATAACCTTTAATTAAATGGTACAACTTCATTTCATAGGTGGGAACCAAATAGTTATTCTTACAATTTAAAAGAAATGAAATAGGTGGAGGGAAGCAAGGCGCCAGCAGAGATGAGGTTACAGCTGGACTGTAAAGGAGCTCACCTAGTTTGAGAGAGTTAGGGCTCCTACGTCCCCTCTAGGAAATGAGCCTCAAACTGAGACTCAAGAAGTGAGTTGGAGAAAGAGTATCTCAAGCAGAGGAACAAGTATATACTAAGGCCCCGATGTGAGAGACTACCTCCAGCTAAAAACTGAAAGCACTTTAAGGTGGCTGGGAAAAGAGACAAGGTAGTCAAGGCCAAAGAGCAGAGACCTTGCAAGTCATGTGAAAGACTTTGGACTTCATCTGAAGAGCAAAAATGAGCCATCAAAGCATTTTAACGGTCAGGCGCGGTGGCCCACGCCTGTAATCCCAACACTTTGGGCGGATTACCTGAGTTCAGGAGTTCGAGACCTGCCTGGCCAACATGGTGAAACCCCGTCTCTAGTAAAAATACAAAAAATTACCTGGGCGTGTGGTGGGCGCCTTAATCCCAGCTACTCGGGAGGCTGAGGCAGGAGAATCCCTTGAACCTGGGAGGTGGAGGTTGCAGTGAGCTGAGATTGCACTACTGCATTCCAGCCTGGGAGACAGAGCGAAATTCTGTCTCACAAAAAAAAAAAAAAAAAAAAAAAAAGGGTGAGGAGGGGGTTAAGAAGGAAAATGAGATGATCAAATTTGAATTTCAAAAAGATTATTCTAAGAGTGGGGAATGGGTTGAAGGCAGCCAGACATGAAACAGGGAGGTCAGTTATGGGGGTAGTGCACTGGTCCAGGTGAGATGATGGTAGATTAAACTAGACTGGTGGCTGTGAACAAACTTGTCTTGATCACCCACTACATGACAGGCATTAAACACTGGAGATACAGCCATGACAAAAGCACACAAGTCCCTGCTCTCATACTTACATGTAGTAAACACAGTAGCTCACACTTGTAATCCTAGCACTTGAGGAGGCCGAGGCAGGAGGATCACTTGAGGCCAGGAGTTGGAGACCAGCCTGGACAACAAAGTGAGACCCCATCTCAACAAAAAATAAAAAATAAAAAACTTAGCAAGGGAGGGTGGCATGTGCCTGTAGTCCCAGCTACTCAGGAGGTTTAGGCAGGAGGATCCCTTCGGCCTGGGAGTTTGAGGTTGCAGTGAGATGTGATCATGCCACTGCACTCCAGCCTGGGTGACAGAGTGAGAACTCGTCTCAAAAAAAAAAACAAAGAATTTGCATGAGAGATAGTGACAGGTTTATATATATGTATATCAGATTGCCATGAGTGCTGGGAACAATGATAAAGCAAGGTAAAGGCCTAAGAGTGCAGGGGTCTAGGGGATTGCTATTTTATATACAGTAGTCAAGGAGGGGCTTCTTCTGATAAGGTGACATTTGGGCGGAGACCTACATGAAACAGATATCGGGTAGAAGAGCATTCCAGACAGAGAACACCTAGTACAAAGGCCTGAGGCAGTAAAGTGCATAAAACACAACTTTGTAAGAGAACCAATAATTATAGAAGAACACTTGCATAACCACCCTGCAGGTCAAGAAGTACAAAACTGAAAACACTGAAGAAGCCCCTCATGGATCCCCCTCCAGATCACACCCTCAGGATCACACGCTCAGGTAATCACTATATTGACTTTTTTTTTTTTTTTTGAGAAGAGTCTCGCTCTGTCACCCAGGCTGGAGTACAGTGGCACGATCTCGGCTCACTGCAACCTCCGCCTCCTGGGTTCAAGCAATCCTCCCACCTCAGCCTCCTGAGTAGCTGGGACTACAGGCGTTGGCCATCACACTGGGGTGATTTTTTTTTTCTTTGGTGGAGATGGAGGTCTCCCTATGTTGCCTAGGCTGCTCTGGAACTCCTGGGCTCAAGCAATCCTTGTGCCTCGGCCTCTCAAATTGCTGGGATTACAGATGTGAGCTACCACGCCTGGCTGTTGAACCTTTCTTTAAAGCAAACAATTTAGTGGTATTTAATATGTGCTATAGCTGGCCTAGAGTTAGAACCTGAACAACACCATTTTATAAAAGATAAAGCTATGTTTTAAAATAAGTTGTAACCGAGCCGCCCACTCTCCTCACAATAACTGCTGGCCTTTGGCTTCTGTACATAAAACTGCTAGTTCGCTCTGCAAACTATCTACCTTTCTTATCAGTAACAGCCAGAATTGTCAGCCTTTGTAACTAAAATAACAGCCCAAGCTAATTCCATCCTGGTCCCTGTGCCCTGTAATAAATAACTAAGATCTGTTATTTACAATACTGCCCAGAAGATGTGCAAACTAACGCTTATCTTAACTTCTGTAAGCCACTTAGGTAACAATCGAGGGGGCAAGATATCCTCAAGCCCTTGGAATGTCCGGAGCCCTGCCCCTCCTCTCTGTCCGGGAGATGATTTACAAAAACCCCTAAATGTCTGTGTCCCTTCACCCCCACCCCCGCCTCTCGCCCTGACTCCCAAAGTGATTTCCACGGGTATAAAAAGTCTTAACACCCTCCATTCGGGGCCACGGATTGGAGAGACGCGAGTCCTCCGTGGTCGCCAGCTTAATAAACCCTGCTATTTGGCATACTTTGTCTTGGTGCTGGTCCCTTAATCTCGCCTCGAATATAACAAATACATTTGCAATATTGTGCAACTACCACCTCTATATAGTTTCAAAACGTTGTTTTCATCACCCCAGAAGAAAACCCCACACCCATTAAGCAAATGCTCCTCATTCCCTCCTCCCCTCTGCCAACCCCCCAATCCCTGCCAACCACCAATGTGCATTTTCTGTGGATTTAACTATGTTAGATATTTCTTTCTTTTTTTTTTTCCCCTGAGACAGAGTCTTGCTCTGTCACCCAGGTTGGGTGTAATGGCCCGATCTCAGCTCACTGCAACCTCAGCCTCCCAGGTTCAAGCAATTCTCCTGCCTCAGCCTCCTGAGTAGCTAGGATTACAGGCATGCACCACCACACCCAGCTAATTTTTGTATTTTTAGTAGAGACGGAGTTTCACCATGTTGGCCGGGCTGGTCTTGAACTCCTGATCTCATGATCCTCCCGTCTGGGCCTCTCAAAGTGCTGGGATTACAGGCGTGAGCCACGGCACCTGGCCTATGTTAGATATTTCATATAAATAGAATCGCAATATGCAACTTTTCATGTCTGGCTTCTTTCATTTAGCATAGTTTTCAAGGTTCATCCACATCGTAGTGTGAATCAGTACTTCCTTTCTATGGCTAAACAAATGTTCTGTTGTATGCATATAACACAATTTGCTTATTATGCAGTCATCTGTTGATGGAAATTTGTGTATTTACCTTTTAGCTCTGACTATGGGTATACATGTATTTGTTTAAGTGTCTGTTTTCAGTTCCTTTGGGTATATACTTAAGAGTGGAGTTGTTGGGTCATATGGCAAGTCTATGTTTAACTTTTTTTTTTTTTTTGAGACGGAGTCTCACTCTGTCACCCAGGCTGGAGTGCAATGGCACAATCTCAGTTCACTGCAACCTCTGCCTCCCAAGTTCAAGCAATTCTCCTGTCTCTGTCTCCCAAGCATCTGGGATTACAGGCACCTGCCACCACACCTGGCTAATTTTTTGTATTCTTAGTAGAGATGAGGTTTCACCATGTTGGCCAAGCTAGTCTTAAACTCCTGACCTCAAGTGATTCACCCACCTTGGCCTCCCAAACTGCTGGGATTACAGGCGTGAGCCACCACACCTGCCCTTATTTTATTTATTTATTTATTTATTTATTTATTTATTTATTTATTTAGAGACTGAGTCTCACTCCGTCACCCAGGCTAGAGTGCAGTGGTGAGATCTCGAACTCACGGCAACCTCCACCTCCCGGGTTCAAGTCATTCTCCTGCTTCAGCCTCCTTAGTAGCTGGGACTACAGGCATGTGCCACCACACCCAGCTAATTTTTTTTCTTTTGTATTTTTAGTAGAGACTAAGTTACACCATGTTGGTCAGGCTGGTCTCAAACTCCTGACCTCAAATGAACTGCCTGCCTTGGCCTCCCAAAGTGCTGGGATTACAGGTGTGAGCCACCGTGCCCAGCCACAAATGATTTTTCTGTGTTATTTTGTATTCTGCGTCTTTACTGTTGGAAATAGATACTCAGTGCTGCAAAGAAAAATCAGCACTGAGACAAAGGATCTTTTAGCAAGGCAATCTTTACTTTCTGCAGAAAGGGTGCTCCCGTTAGCCATCTTGCCACGAGAGTACAACGAACAAAGGAAAAGCAGACATATTTATCCTTTAAGCATTTGGGGTTGTCTTTACTGCTGTGTCTGATCTCTGTTGGCTGGAGCTAGACCTCCCAATCTAAAACTAAAACTTGATTGGCTAACAACTTAAAACTTTTCTAGTCCGTGCGTGCTGGCTCACACCTGTAATCCAAGCACTTTGGGAGGCCAAGGTGGGCGGATGACCTGAGGCCGGGGTGTTCAAGACCAGCCTGACCAAGATGGTGAAACCCCGTCTTAAAAAAAAAAACAAAAAAAAAATTTTCTAAACAGGTAAAAGCAATGGAGAACAAAAAGGAAGTCTAAATAAGGAAGGGGCATAGGCTGTGAGCTGGGACATGCCTGTTAGCACCTCCAGCACAGATATCTTGGTTAAAGTACAAGGACATAGAATGTACTACGTGCCTGTGAGCATGTCTAACAGCTGCATAGGATAGGGCTTAACAAAGGGACTAGCAAAAAGCAAGAAGGCTTTGAAGAAAGTTAGTCTTTAAAAGAGACTATTATTTCTAACATTTATTAATATTATTCTTTAACAAGAAAGGAAACTTTGAAGAGGAACTTTTCTACTTCCCACATTTACTGAATTAGGATGCCAAGAATAAACAAAGGGGAAAGGATAGTCTCGTCAATAAATGGTTTTGGGCTGGACAAGGTGGCTCAGGGCTATAATCCCAGCACTTTGGGAGGCTGAGGCAGGAGGATCGCTCAAGCCCAGGAGTTCAAGACCAGACTGGGCAACATAGTGAGACCCTGTCTCTATGAAAAATAAAAAATTAGCCAGGTGTGGTGGTGTGCATTTGTGATACCAGCTACTTAGGAGGCTGAGGCAGGAAGATCGCTTGAGCCCAGGAGGTCAAGGTTGCAGTGAGCTGTGATGGCACCACTGCACTCCAGCCTGGGTGACAGAGCAAGACCTTGGCTCAAAAAAAAAAAAAAAAAAAATTAGCTGGACGTGCTGGTACACACCTGTGGTCCCAGCTACTCCAGAGTCTGAGGTGAGAAGATCACTGGAGCCTAGGCACTCAAGGCTGCAGTGAGCTGTGTTCATGCCTCTATAAAAAAAAAAAAAAAAGATGGCTGGGTGCGGTGGCTCATGCCTGTAATCCCAGCACATGGGGAGACCAAGGCAGGCGGATCACCTGAGATCAGGAGTTCAAGACCAGCTTGGCTAACATGGCGAAACTCTGTTTCTACTAAAAATACAAAAAATTAGCAGGCTGTGGTGGCACGCACCTGTAATCCCAGCTACTCGAGAGGCTGAGGCAGAAGAATCACTTAAACCCAGGAGGCAGAGGTTGCAGTGAGCTGAGATCGCGCCATTGCACTCCAGCTTGGACAACAAGAGCAAAATTCAGTCTCAAAAAAAAAAAAAAAAAGAAAAAACAGGAGTATACATAAAAATATTTTTAAAAGAGACATAACTACACATTCAATAAATATTTTTTGAGAAACAGGGTCTCAGTCTGTTGCTCAGGCTGGAGTACAGTGGTGTGATCACGGCTCACTGCAGCCTCAACCTCTGGGGCTCAAGCATTCCTCCTGAGTTAGCCTCCCAAGTAGCTGGGACTACAGGTGCGTGCCACCATGCCTGGCTAATTTACTTGATTTTCTGTAGAGAAAAGGTCTCACTATGTTGCCCAGGCTCGTCTAGAGTTCCTAGGCTCAAGTAATCCTCCCACCTTGGCCTCCAAAATGCTGGGATTATACGCATGAGCCACTGTGCCTGGCCAGATTCAATTTAAATTTAAAGTCATATAGAACACTTAGAGCCAGATGACATGGCTCACACCTATAATCACAGCACTTTGGGAGGCTGAGGCGGGTAGATTGCTTGAGGCCAGAAGTTTGAGACCAGCTTAGCCAACATGGTGAAACCCTGTCTCTACTAAAATTACAAAAATTAGCTGGGCATGGTAGCACATGCGTGTAGTCCCAGCTACTCAGGAAGCTGAGGCAGGAGAATTGCTTGAATCCAGGAGGTGACAGTTGCAGTGAGCCAAGATTGGGCCACTGCACTCCAGCCTGGGTGACAGAGTGAGACTCTGTCTCAAAGAAGAAAGAAAGAAAGAAAGGGGTGGGGGAGAGGGAATGAGAGAGGGAAAGAAAGGAAAGAAAAAGGAAGGAAGGAAAGAAGGAAAGGAAGAAAGAAAGAAAGGAGGGAGGGGAGGGAAGGAAGGAAGGAGAGAAAGAAAGAAAGAAAACACTTTGAGGGCCGGATGCTGTGGCTCACACCTGTAATCCCAACACTTTGGGAGGCAGGTGGATCACCTCAGGTCAGGAGTTGGAGACTAACCTGGCCAACCTGATGAAACCCCATCTGTACTAAAAATACAAAAAATAGCTGGGCTTGGTGGCTCACGCCTGTAATCCTAGCTACTTGGAAGGCTGAGGCAGGAGAATCACTTGAACGCAAAAGGCGGAGGTTGCAGTGAGCCAAGATTGCACCATTGCACTCCAGCCTGGACAAGAGCAAAACTCCCTCTCAAAAAAAAAAAAAAAAAAAACAAAACAGGCCGGGTGCGGTGGCTCACGCCTGTAATCCCAGCACTTTGGGAGGCCGAGGCAGATGGATCACCTGAGGTCAGGAGTTCAAGACCAGCCCCCGTCTTTAAAAACAAAAACAAAAACAAAACAGCTAAATTTCAATTAATGGTTAGTAAAAATAGAGATGTAGTTTTTTTCCATCCCAATTCACATGTTAAACATATGCATGACTTCTTTTTTTTTGTTGTTTTTTTTTTTGAGACTGAGTCTCACTCTGTTGCCCAGGCTGGAGTGCAGTGGTGCGATCTCAGCTCACTGCAACTTCTGCCACCTGGGTTCAAGTGATTCTCCTGCCTAAGCCTCCCAAGTAGCTGGTATTACAGGCGCCTGCCACTGCGCCTGGCTACTTTTTGTAGTTTTTTGTTTGTTTGTTTGTTTGTTTGTTTAGTAGAGACAGGGTTTCACCATCTTGGCCAGGCTGGTGTTGAACTCCTGACCATCCACTCACCTAGGGCTCCCAAAGTGCTGGGATTACAGGCGTGAGCCACCGCGCCCGGCTTTTTTCTTTTCTTTTTTTTTTTTTTTGAGAGAGTCTCACTCTGTTGCCCAGGCTGAAGTGCAATGGTGCAACCTTGGCTCACTGCAACCACCGCCTCCCAAGCTCAAAGTGCTGGGATTACAGGCATGAGCCACTGTGCCCAGCCCATATGCACAACTTCTGATCCAGCAATTCTATCTTTAAATGTATATCCAACAGAAATGCATATATGGAGAAGCATGTACAAGAATGTACATAGCAACATTATGTATTAGCCCAAAATTAGAAACAACCAAAATGGTCAAAAACAATAGAGTGACATCCAGCAAACAGGGAAATCCAAGAAAGGCAAAGTGAAATCCCAGGATAACACCTATGTAGCAGGCCGATCAACCAAGCAATTGAGGAGTAGGAGGGGAGATGGTGGGAGGAAGAGATGTCTCCAAACAGAAGTAAAAACTGATAAATTACTGATACATTTGACCTTATAAGAGTAGGGTTTTATATCTTTGGAGGAGTTTTTATTTATTATTATTTTTTTGAAATGGGGTGTTCTGGACAGGCGCCATGAGTCATGCCTGTAATCCCAGCACTTTGAGAAGCCAAGGCAGGCAAGCCACCTGTGGTCAGGAGTTAGAGAACAGCCTGGCTAACTTGGTGAAACCCCATCTCTACTAAAAACACAAAAATTAGCTGGGCATGGTAGTGTGCACCTGTAAACCATGCTACTCGGGAGGCTGAGGCATGAGAATCGCTTGAACCCAGGAGGCAGAGGTTGCAGTGAGCCGAGATCACACCAACCCACTCCAGCCTGGGCGACAAGAGCAAAACTCCGTCTCAAAAAAAAAAAAAAAAAAAAAAAAGAAAAGAAAAAAGAAAGAAAGAAATGGGGTCTTCCTATGTTACTCAGGCTGGATTCAAACTTCTGGGGTTAAGGGGAGACTCCACCTCAGCCTCTCTAGTTGGGACTACAGGTCCACAACACCACCACATCCACTTGTTTGGAGGAGTTTGATGGAATAAACAGTAATAGGTACAAGGAAACAAATCAATCAAACAAAATAACCAAAGCAATTATTTATTAACTCCAGGAGAAAAAAAAATGCCATATAAGAAAGCATAGGCTGGGCACGGTGGCTCACGCCTATAATCCCAGCACTTTGGGAGGCTGAGGTGGGCGGATCACGTGAGGTCGGGAGTTTGAGACCAGCCTGACCAACTTGGAGAAACCCCGTCTCCACTAAAAGTACAAAAATATTAGCTGGAGGTGATGGTGCATGCCTGTAATCACAGCTACTAGGGAGGCTGAGGCAGGAGAATCACTTGAACTTGGGAGGCGGAGGTTGCAGTGAGCCAAGATTGTGCCATTGCACTCCAGCCTGGGCAACAAGAGCTAAACTCCATCTCAAAAAAAAAAGAAGAAGAAGAAGAAGAAAGCATAAAGGCCAGGTACAGTGGCTCACGCCTGTAATCCCAGCACTTTGGGAGGCCAAGGTGGGTGGATCTCTTGAGCCCAGGAGTTCAAGACCAGCCGGGTCAATGTGGCAAGACCCCATCTCTACAAAAATATTTTTAAAAATTAGCCAGGCAAGTGTCACACACTTGTAGTCCCAGCTACTCAGGAGGCTGAGGCAGGAGAATCTCTTGAGCCCAGGAAAGTCAAGGCTGCAGTGAGCCATGATTCCACCACTGCACTCCATCCTGGGCAACAAAGCAAGACCCTGTGTCAAAAAAAAAAAGAAAGGAAGGAAGGAAGCATAATAACAGTATACATGTATGTGTTTCAGCTATGAACAATGTGTAAGTCATAATGTTAACACTGGATTATAATTTTTTTTTTTTTTTTTTTTTTGAGACAGAGTCTCACTCAGTCACCAGGCGCCAGGCTGGAGTGCAGTGGCGCGACCTTGGCTCACTGCAACCTCCGCTGCCCGGGTTCAAGCATTCTCCTGCCTCAGCCTCCCGAGTAGCTGGGACTACAGGCGCGCGCCACCACGCCCAGCTAATTTTTTTGTATTTTTAGTAGAGACGGGGTTTCACCATGTTGACCAGGACGGTCTCGATCTCTTGACCTCGTGATCCGCCCGCCTCGGCCTCCCAAAGTGCTGGGATTACAGGCGTGAGCCACCGCGCCCGGTTGGATTATAATTTAATTTAAAAATATAACTAAATAATAAAGATGGGGTAAGGGGAACTATATGGGAGAGCAAGAGTTTCCACTGTAAATAAATCCTGTTAGAAGCACTATTTTTATTTACTTGTGGTTTGCCAGTCCGTTGCAACTTAAGTAATTAATAACAAACACGATCCGAACTAGCAGTATTTTTTAAAACCAGCATTTATTGTTAATTAAATTATTATTATTATCATTTTGAGACAGGGGCTCCCTCTGTTGCCCAGGCTGGAGTGTAGTGGTGCGATCTTGGCTCACTGCAACCTCCACCTTCCAGGTTCAAGCGATTCTCCTGCCTCAACCTCCTGAGTAGCTGTATTACAGGCGCCCGCCACCAGGCCCGGATAATTTTTGTATTTTTTTTTTTTTTTTAGTAGAGACAGAGTTTCACCATGTTGGCCAGCCGAGTCTCGAACTTCTGAGCTAGAGCGATCTGCCTGCCTCGGCCTCCCAAAGTGTTGGGATTACAGGTCTGAGTCACTGCACCCAGCCGCTAGTACTATTTTCTATATTAGACCTGTTTTTGACGTCTTGAAATTCCCCCAAAACCTGTTTTACAAGCTATTGGAGTTAATACAAGCCTTAACACTGGATGGGTAAGACAGGTTCTTTGGTAAAAATATTACGGTAGGTAGGCCGGGTGCAGTGGCTCACGCCTGTAATCTCAGCACTTTGGGACACCAAGGCGGGTGGATCACAAAGTCAGGAGTTCAAGATTAGCCTGGCCAACATGGTGAAACCCCATCTCTACTAAAAATACAAAAATTAGCGTGGTAGTGGGCGCCTTGTAATCTCAGCTCCTCGGGAGGCTGAGGCAGAGAATTGCTTGAACCTGGGAGGCGGAGGTTGCAGTGAGCCGAGATTGCACCACTGCACTCCAGCCTGGGGACAGAACGAGGCTCTGTTGAAAAAAAAAATATTACGATAGAGTCCTTGGCTCCTTATACTGAATGCTGGGACGGCATAAGAGAGAGGACTCCTGTACCTAACAATAAAGAATAAAGGATAGTCCAATTTAATCTTACTCGGAAACATGTAAACAAAGTTTCTTTGCTAACTGGATCTTAAATATTCTCTATTTTCAGCTTTTCTTTTTTTTTTTTTTTTTTGAGATGGAGTCTGGCTGTGTCACCCAGGCTGGAGTGCGGTGGCACAATCTCAGCTCACTGCAACCTCCAGATCCCGGGTTCAAGTGATTCTCGTGGCTCAGCCTCCCAAGTAGCTGGGATTACAGGCGCTTGTCACCACACCTGGCTAATTTTTGTATTTTTGGTAGAAACAGGGTTTTGCCATGTTGGCCCCTTTAGCCTTATAAGTTGCTGTTTAGTTGTTTACCAGCTGGGCGCGGTAGCATGAGGCTGAGGCAGAAGGAGGTCAAGGCTGCAGTGAGCTATGATCACATCACTGCACTCTAGCCTGGGCTACAGAGCAAGACCCTGTCTCCAAGAAAAAAAAAGTTATTTACCATATATAAAGGAGAAATGTTTCTGATCTCAATTTTTTTCTTATATATTCCTCTTTAGTGTGTTTTTTCTTTTTTTTTTTTTTTTTTTTTTTGAGATGGAGTCTCACTCTGTCACTCATGCTGAAGTGCAGTGGCACAATCTTGACTCACTGCAACCTCTGCCTCCCAGGTTCAAGTGATTCTCATGCCTCAGCTTTCCAAGCAGCTGGGATTACAGACACCTGCCACCACACCTAGCTAATTTTTATATTTTTAGTAGAGTCGGGGTTTTGCCAAGTTGGCCAGGCTGGTCTCGAACTCCTGACCTTGGGTGATCTGCCTGCCTCAGCCTCCCAAAGTGCTAAGATTACAGGCATGAGCTAGTGTGCCCGGACTGATGTATTTTTTCTTTGGAGGCTTTTTGTAGCCCCAAATTCCTCAAACCTAATTTCTACAGTTCCATTATTTCTCTAATTATCTTCCCTTACTTACTTTTTTTTTTTTGAGATGGTGTCTCACTCTGTTGCCCAGGCTGGAGTGCAATGGCGTGATCTCGGCTTACTGTAACCTCCACCTCCCGGGTTCAAGCAATTCTCCTGCTTCAGCCTCCCGGGTAGCTGGGATTACAGGCGCCCGCCACCACATCCGGCTAATTTTTGTATTTTTAGTAGAGACAGGGTTTCACTATGTTGGCCAGGCTGGTCTTGAACTCCTGATCTCGTGATCCATACACCTCGGCCTCCCAAAGTGCTGCGATTACACGAGTGAACCACCACACCCAGCTAATTTTTGTATTTTTAATATAGACGGGATTTCACCATGTTGGCCAGGATGGTCTCGATCTCCTGACTTCGTGATCCGCCCGCCTCAGCCTCCCAAAGTGCTGGGATTACAGGCATGAGTCACCATGCCTGTCCAGCTTTCTACTCTTATACCTGTAAAATTATTCCCTGAGAAAATTAAACATTTTCAGGATTTTTTAAACCTTACTGGATTTACTTACAAGTTTACATGTGTGCTGTTGGGCATGGTGGCTCGTGCCTGTAATCGCAGGACTTTGGGAGGCTGAAGCGAGAAGATCACTTGAGCTCAGGAGTTGAGAACAGCCTGGCCAACATGGTGAAATTATGTCTCTAATAAAAATACAAAGACTAGCCCCACGCCTGACGCCTGTAATCCCAGTTACTCAGGAGGCTGAGACAGAATAGCTTGAACCTGGGAGGTGGAGGTTGCAGTGAGCCAAGATCACACCACTGCACTCCAGCCTGGACAACAGAGCCAGACTCCATCTCAAAAAAAAAAAAAAAAGAAGTTTACATGTGTGTTACAGTTTGAACATCCTTTATCTGAAAATCCAAAATCTGAAATGCTCCAAAATCTGAAACTTTTTGAGCGCTGACATGATATCACAAGTGAAAATTTCACACCTGACCTCTTGTGACAGGCCACAGTCAAAACATAGGCAAACAACACACAGTTTATTCCGTGTCTCCAAGGGAAAAAGAAAATTACTTTCAGGCTCTGTGTATAAGGGGTATATGAAACATAAATGAATTTCGTGTTGAGACTTGGGTCCCATCCCCCAAGATACCTCATTACATATATGCAAATATTCCAAAATGCCAAACACTTCTGAAATCCAAAACACTTCTGGCCTGAAGCATTTCAGATAAGGCATACTTAACTCGTATTCTCCCTGAGAATCTAATGTCACTCCTCCAAGGCTCAGCTACCGATTTTAAATGCAAAACTATTCTTTAATTGAGAAATTCACCTCTGTTTCCCATGTGACTGAATTCCTTATATCATATTGTTCGTTACCTCCTCCCGTTTTTTGTGAGATGAAGTCTAACTCTGTCGCCTAGGCTTGAGTGCAGTGGTGCAATCTCGGCTCACTGCAACCTCCACCTCCCGGGTTCAAGCGATTCTCCTGCCTCAGCCTCCTGAGTAGTTGGGATAACAAGTGCTCACCACCACTTCTGGCTAATTTTTGTATTTTAGTAGTGATCAGAACAAATACTGATGTGTGTGATGGATTATATATTGCTTGCTGAGAGATGATGGCCAGGAACACTGAGCAGTCACCAGGCAGAAAACTGGTCAGGACGTTATAGGATGGTAAGCAATATGTACTGGTCATGCGCTAGTTAAACCAGTTCCTTTTTTTTTTTTTTTTTTTTTTTGAGACAGAGTCTTGCTCTGTCACGAGGCGCCAGGCTGGAGTGCAGTGGCTCAATCTCGGCTCACTGCAACCTCTGCTTCGTGGGTTCAAGCAATTCTCCTGCTTCAGCCTCCTGAGTAGCTGGGACCACAGGTGCAAGCCACCACACCCAGCTAATTTTTGTATTTTTTAGTAGAGACGGGGTTTCACCATGGTCTCAATCTCTTGACCTCGTGATCCGCCCGCCTCGGCCTCTCAAAGTGCTGTGAGCTTCTGCACCCGACCTAAACCAGTTCTTAAAATGCAGGATACATGACCCTGCCCCCATTTCTCCCTCGTAAAGAATGCTTTCTAGTTTATTTTTAATTAGTAGTGAACAAGCACTAGCTGCTTGCCTAGTTTATCTTTATTCTATGAAAAAACATAGAACACCTGCTCATTAAAAATAATCACTTGTTCAGAAAGAATAAATACGTGAGTCAGAGTCTGCTCTGGGCTTTTTGGATGGGAATGCTGTCAGCCCCCTGATGTATGACTCTGATTCCCACTTTTGCATTCTATCTTTGTTTCTGTTTCTTAATTCCTTCAGCGCCACCTGGCTTGGGGTCTCCACCATCGAGCTGGTCTCTGCATCGTAGAGACAGGGTTTCACCATGTTTGCCAGGCTGGTCTCAAACTCCTCACCTCAAGTGATCTGCTCACCTCAGCCTCCCAAAGTGTTGAGATTACAGGCATGAGCCACTGCGCCCTGCCACCTACTCCTGTTTTATGTCATCAGTAGACATGGGGAAATAGCTGGTTAACATCTTTTGTTATAATCCTTCAACCGTGGGAAGCTACTTCAAGTAATTATACTATGTAAGCCTCCTTTATGCACTGACTGGGAAGGAGTCCAAAGTTCTCAAACATATTTTTAACTTGCCTAATTCATAAAACATTACCCTCTTTTTCACAGGTAATATTAGGATCAGCAGGCGCTCATGTGAAATAATTTTTCATACTCTACGAATTATCCAGTTCCTTTCCTAATAGTCTGTTTAGAATTCGGATAATTTCAGAGCAGATCTAGGTCAAGAATTAATTAAAAACAACAAGGGATAAGTCAATTTTATCTTGAAATTGGATGTTAAACAACATTTTAAGCTGGGTAGAGCTGGACACCAGGCAGTTCACAAGATTTCCGCAAGGAGTGTTATTTGTGAAAGAAATTAATATAAAAGGGGCAAGACAATTTATTAAAAGTAGCCTGTTCAATGAAGGGCAGGGAAGATATTTTAAAGTAAGGTTCTTCCGAATGTGTATAGATATTTGCTTTCTGGGTTGTTGTTTTATTTTATTTTATTTTATTTTATTTTTTGAGATGCAGTCTTGCTCTGTCACCAGTCTGGAGTGCAGAGGCTCACTGCAACCTCTGCCTCCCTGGTCCAAGTGATTCTCCTGCCTCAGGTTCCCGAGTAGCTGGGACTACAGGCGCATGTCACCACTCCCAGCTAATTTTTGTATTTTTAGTAGAGACAAGAGTTTCACCATGTTGACCAGGACGGTTTTGATCTCTTGACCTCATGATCTGCCCGACTCGGCCTCCCAAAGTGCTAGGATTACAGGCGTGAGCCACCCTGCCCGGCCTTTTTTTTTTTTTTTTGAGGCAGGGTGTTGTTCTGTCACCCAGGTTAGAGCACAGTGGCACAATCACAGGTCACTGCAGCCTTAACCCTCGGACTCAAGCTATCCTCCCGCCTCAGCTTCCTGAGGAGCTAAGACTACAGGCGTGTGCCACCACACTTGGCTAATTTTTTAATTTTTTGTGGAGATGAGTTTCACCATGCTGCCTAGGCTGATCTCGAGCTCCTGGGTTCAAGTAATCCTCCAACCTCAGCTTCCCAAATAGTTGGGATTACAGTCAGAGCCTCCTTCTGCTTTTCTTTCTTTCTTTCTTTCTTTTTTTTTTTTTTGAGTCTCGCTCTGTCATCAGGCTGGAGTGCAGTGGTGCAATCTCGGCTCACTTCAACCTCTGCCTCCCGGGTTCAAGCGATTCTCCTGCCTCAGCCTCCTGAGCAGCTGGGACTACAGGTACGTGCCACCACACCCGGCTAATTTTTGTATTTTTAGTAGAGACGGGGTTTCACCATGTTGGCCAGGCTGGTCTCAAACTCCCGACCTTGTGATCCGCCCTCCTCAGCCTCCCAAAGTGCTGGGATTACAGGCGTGAGCCACCGCGCCCAGCCCCTCCTCCTTCTGCTTTTCTAAAGTGGGGGTCCCAAACATAATGCTGCTCATGATCAGGAAGTGGGAAGAAGAACCTTGGAGCATACAGTGAAACTGTGAGAATCAGTGGTATGAGGAACTTTAGGGACAGCTCTCTTCTCCCTCTCTCACACACATGCGCACACATGGTCTCGCTCTCCTCCTTGCTCGGTGGAGAGGAGCCATATCATCATCCCTGTTTTGTTTTGTTTCTTTGCTCTGGAATAAATAATATCGTAATATGGTGCAATAACCAAAAGGATGAGAAAGGCACACAGTGGAAAATGTATGAAAAGGTGCTCAATTATCAGAGAAATGCAAAGAGAAACTACAATGAGCTACCACTACACAAGCACCAGACAATGCCAGATGCTGGGAAGGATACGAAGCAATCAGGACTCCCACACACTGCTGGTAAGTGTCAACTGGTACAACCCCATTGGAAAACTCTACGGTGTCTACTAAAGTTGAGTATATGCTTACTCTGTGATCCAGCAATTCCACTCCTAGGTATGTATCTGACATGAATCATCAAACAATATGGACTAAAATATTCAGAGCAGCACTATTTGTATTAGCCCCTAAGAGTGGGATAAATAAATTGTGGTAGACTCATACAATGGAATATCACATAGCAGTTAAAAGGAGTACTCCACAGCTACATATAACATAAATGAATCTCAGTCATAAATATTGAGAGAAAGAAGTCTAACATAGAAGAATACATGCTGTATGATTCAGTTTACATAAAGTTCAAAACAGATAAAATCAATAGTGTTAGAAGTCATTCCTAGAAGGATGTAGCTGCTAAAAAAAGAAAAAGGAAAAAGGATGGTGGTATTTTTGGTGGGGGAAATGACTGGGAAGGAGCAGGAAGAGCATCTGTAGTGCTGGCAGTGTCTTATTTCTTGGTCTACATGCCGGTTACATAAGTGTGTTCATTTTGTGAAAATTCAGCAAGCTGTATGCTTACTTTTTGTGCACTTGTCTGTACATGTGGTATACTGCAATTAAAAGTTTAATTAAAAAGGAAGTCTAGCCAGGCGTGGTGGCTCACTCCTGTAATCCCAGCACTTTGGGAGGACAAGGTGGCCGAGGATCACCTGGGGTCAGGAATTCAAGACCAGCCCAACCAACAAGGTGAAACCTCGTCTCTACTAAAAATACAAAAATGAGCCAGGTGTAGTGGCACATGCTTGTAGTCCCAGCTATTTCGGGTGGCTTAGGCAAGAGAATCGCTTGAACCTGGGAGGCAGAGGTTGCAGTGAGCCGAGATGGCACCACTGCACTCCAGCCTGGGGGACAAGCGTGAAACTCCGTCTCAAAAAAAAAAAAAAAAAAAAAAAAATGAAGTATACAGTATGTGTTAAGCAGAATAACATCTCCCCGAGAGTTGTACACATCCTAATCCTTAGAACCCATGACTATGTTAGGTTATATGGCAAAAGGAAATTTAGGTTGCTAATGAGCTGTCCCTAAAATAGGGAGATTATCCTGGATTTACAGGTGGACACAATGTAATCACAGGAGTCCTTAAAAGTGAAAGGGGAAAGGGGGAAGGCCAGGAGTTGGAAACCAGCCTGGGCAACACAGTGAGACCCCTTCTCTATAAAAATAATAATAAATTAGCTGGGCATGGTGGTGTGCACCTGTAGTTCCAGCTGTTTGGAAGGCTAAGACAGGAGGATCACTGAGCCCAGGAATTTAAGGCTTCAGTGAGCTGTGACCCTGAAAAAAAAAAAACGTGGAATGGCAAGGCAGAGAGTAAAAGAGATATAGACAACAGACGGAAGCAGGGTCAGAGTCAGAGAGAGAAATGCTATGCTGCTGGCTTTGAAGACAAAGGAAGGGTTCACAAGCCAAGGAATATGAATCGCCTCAAGAATCAGAAAAAGACAAGGAAATCGATTATCTCCTAGAGCCTCCAGGAAGGAACTCAGTCCTACCAACACCTTGATTTTAGCCCAGTGAGCCCCATGTTGGATTGCTTTTTTTTTTTTTTGCCCCCTCACAGGACAAAACTAAAACCTTGTTGGACTTTTAACCTACAGAACTGTAAGATAATACACTTGCATTATTTAAACCCATTAAAGTTGTGGTAATATTATAGCAGGAATAGGAAGCTAATACAGTTGGTGTGGGGGAAGATCAAGTGTTTAGTTTAGTTTTTGGATATATTCAGTGGCTGAACATGTTAGACGTCTTAAGTGGAGATGTTAAATAGGCAGTTGGATATATGAATCTGTAATTCATTAGGGAGGTATGGGCTGGAGATGTAAATTCTTTTTTTTTTTTTTTTTGAGATAGAGTCTCACTCTGTTGCCCGGACTGGAGTGCAATGGCGCCATCTCGGCTCACTGGAGCCTCTGCCTCCTGTGTTCAAATGATTCTCCTGCCTCAGCCTCCAGAGTAGCTGAGATTACAGCCACCCGCCACCACACTCAGCTGACTTTTTTGTATTTTTAGTAGAGATGGGGTTTCACCATTTTGGCCAGACTGGTCTCGAACTCCCGACCTCAGGTGATCTGCCTGCCTCGGCCTCCCAAAGTGCTGGGATGACAGGCGTGAGCCACCACGCCCGGCTTGGACATGTAAATTCTAGAGTTGTCAGCAAAGAGGGAAAAACCAAAGAATGAACGAGATTTATAAAGGAGTGAGTGTACATAGAAAGAGGTCTAAGGCCTGAGCCCTGGGACACTCTATTCTGGCAACTGACAAGTAGCTGGTGGTTTAAAGCTAGTGAGGACTCCAAAACGGAGGCAGACACTTCCGAGATGCAAGGGCAGAGCTAAGCAGTAGGTAAGAGACAGATGCTTAAATAAGGCTCATAAGAACGGCCAGGTACTGAAAGCAAGAGTAACAGATCCCAAATACAGGGAAATGGTCTTGGCCACAGGAATAGGAATCCAAGAACAGGCTGGACAATTGGAGTGAGAAAATTTAAGTGCAGAGTCAGGGAATATACTCTAGATGTTGGCAAAAATGGGAGTTGGCCCTGAGGTAGCTTTTTGCCTTGGGCTCCTATTGCATCTTTTTTTTTTTTTTTTTTAATTTTTTTTTTTTAAAAGATGGGGTTTCACCATGATGGCCAGGCTGGTCTTGAACTCCTGACCTCAGGTGATCCACCCACCTCGGCCTCCCAAAGTGCTAGGATTACAGGCGTGAGCCACCGCGCCTGGCCTATTGCATCTTTAATTTGGTTCTGTCCTCCATGGGTGTTTGTGTGTCTCTTTTTTTTTTGGCATGGAGTCTCACTCCGTTGCCCAGGTTGGAGTGCAGTGGCGTGACCTCGGCTCACTTCAACCTCTGCCTCCCGGGTTCAAGCGACTCTCCTGCTTCGGTCTCCCAAATAGCTGGGACTACAGGCACCCGCCACCACGCCCGGCTAATTTTTGTATTTTAGTGGAGACACGGTTTCGCCAAGTTGGCCAGGCTGGTCTCGAACGAATTCCTGACCTCAGGTGATGCACCCGCCTTGGCCTCCCAAAGTGCTGGGATTACAGGCATGAACCACCGGCGTCCGGCCAGCTGACCTGCTTTCTATCACTGTGGTTTTACCTTTTCTAAGATTTCATATAAATGGAATCGTACAACATGTACTCTCTTTGTGTCTGGATTCTTTCACTCAACATAATCACTGTGAGATTCACTTATGTTGCTGAGTATATCAACAGTTCATTTTTATTGCTGAGCAGTATTTCATTCTATGGATGTACCATATTTTGTTTATCCCTTTGCCTGTTGAGAATATTTGGATTGTTTCCAATTCGGAGTTATTAAAATGTAAAATTGGCCCTTTTTTAAGTGAAGAGGAGGATGATCACAACTAAATCGAGTCTGGTTTTATTTTATTCCCCCTCCCTGTGGGACATCAGTACCTGGGGGAGAAGAATCCTTTTGCTAAAATAAGGTGATGAAAACAAATCTCGTATATTTTGGTCATATTACTTCTTTAAATATCAGTATCTTGTGTTTATTTATTATTATTCTTTTTTAGATACAGGGCCTCGCTCTGTCGCCCAAGCTATAGTGCAGTGGCGCGGTCATGGCTCACTGCAGCCTCCAACTCCTGGGCTCAAGATCCTTGTAGGCCTTACCGAGCAGCTAGGACTACAGGCGCGCGCCACTGAACTCGGCTAATATTGTAGTGTTTATTAAGTATCTGTAAATCCTAATCAATATAAGGAAAATACATTCTTTTTTTAAATGTTAGGCTTTTCTTTGAGTTGTAGGAAAATAAATTATAAAGCCTCTGAATTCAATGACAGAAAATACAAGTCGCTCCCCTAGTGAGGCAAAATTTGGACGGCATTGAGTTTATCTGATGAAAACTAAGCATGCAGAACCTATCTTTCAACCTGAAAATCTCTGAAGATGAAAGGATTCAATTTGCTTACAAACAGGGACCCTGAGATATCTCTGGCTCCCAAACTCCCAACAAAAGTGGGCAGCTGCTTTGCATGCCGGGATTTGTAGTCCCGACATAGTCACTTCAAGATGGCGGAGTTGCTAATGACGCGCCAAGGAGCGGGCCCCAGGGAGTCTGGGCCGTGAGGAGATAGGGTGGCGCAGGGACTTGGCGGGCGGGAAGTAAAAACCAGGTGTTGAAACCTTTGCACTGGGAAAGGCCAGACTCTCGCGAGATCTTGGCAGGGCCCAATGGAACTTGGGGGCGAGAACTTATCACAAGGGGCTTTTGTTGGGGGCGGAGCGTTGACGCGAGCTGCCCGGGAGCCGTTGGAGCACTGTGTAGCGCGTTGCGGCCGAGCGCCTCCGTCACGGACGTAGCCATGAAGGAAAGAGAAGGAGCACAGGCCCAAGGAGAAGCAAGTAACCCTGTTAACGCCCCCTGGAGCCACAGGCAGCGGTGGTGGGACTTGGGGGACAGTTCCAAGGGGGAAGATAAACAGGATCGCAACAAGGAGAAGAAAGAGGCGCTGAGCAAGGTGCCGGGTCGGCCGCTGGCCCGGGAGAGGGCGGGGCGGGTCCCGCGAGTGCTGGGAGGATGGCTGGGAATGGGGCTGCCCCTTTTTCTCTCTCTTCTATCTCTTCACCTAAATGGAAATCGCATCATCCTGTTCTTCATCCATTCACCCGAAATGGGGAGACCCCTCCCGGCCAAACCCTGGTGGGGGGTGAGGAAAAGTGGACTTCCTAAACGGGAGGGTTTAGGTCAGAGCTGTGAGATGATAATGGGAGGGGGAGAGCAACGGTAAAAAGAATAAGAAACTAAAGGTGTAATTGGGGAGAAATACTAAATAGTGAAAGGGACCTGAGGGATAGGAATATAATTCAGTGGAGGCGAGTTGGGGTAGAGTGCAGGGGGATTAATGGTACGGGAGGGTAGATCAGAGAGCATCCTATTTTGAAAGCAATGGGTGGATTTTTAGAGTTTTGAATTCTTAAGTTGAATTGACAAGGATTTTGTTTTAAGATGTGTTGGATGTCGGAGAAGCTTGTTACTAAATAGAGATTTCGTGGCATGCACAAAGACTAGGGTTGGCTTGCTAATTTCTTGCCACTAGATCTGTTAAAAAAAAATGGGTGATCAAAAATGATGCACAAACCTGGTAAACTGCAGGGCAGCTGTAAGAGCAAAACCTGAGATTTCCCTGTTCCAGGCAGTTCTCATTTTCAAGGTTTTTTTTTTTTTAAACCGTGTTACTATTATGTGTGACTAATTGTAAGCATTGGGCTGCAGAAAAATATTTCCTCCTGAGTTTGTTTGTTTGTTTGTTTTTTGTTTTTTTTCTTCTTTTTTTTTTTTTCCTCCTTGGTTTTTACAAGTGATCTCATGTTTTAAAGCCCAGCTTTCTTCAGTAACTGTGATTTTTAGGTAAGACAGAAATTTGATGTGTACTAATTTTCTTTTCCTATGCCTTTCTTAAGGTGGTAATTCGAAGATTACCTCCCACTTTGACTAAGGAGCAGCTTCAGGAACATCTTCAACCTATGCCTGAACATGATTATTTTGAGTTTTTTCTAATGATACGAGGTAAAAAAAAAAAAAGAGGAAAGGGGTAAATGAAAAAAGGTTTCTTCCATTCTTTTTATGGTACTGTTTTTCATTTGATTTTTGAGCTTGTCTTTAATATATGCATACTTGTAATTGGGCCAGACACCTGCAAGTACATTTACATAATTGCTTTCCTTTTTGCAGTCTGTATCCTCATATGTATGCCAGAGCATACATCAACTTTAAAAACCAAGAGGACATTATTTTGTTTAGGGATCGCTTTGATGGTTATGTATTCCTTGACAATAAAGGTGAGTGCTGGTAACTGAAGTAAAAAGGGAGTTTCTTTGTCATTTGGATGTTTAAGACAATATGTGCATTGTGGTGTTTCCTGGGGGATAAAATGTGCAGCGTTTAAATAGTGTTACACATTCTGATAAGCTTATTGCAGTCTTTCTTTTTTTTCTTTTTTTTGTTTATTGCAGTCTTATAAATAGACATGTTACTTTGTTACCTTTCACAGCCCTCAGTTATTTTTATTAACCTACTATTTTTTATTTCTTTTTTCTGTTTTTTTTTTTGAGATGAGTTTCGCTCTTGTTGCCCAGTCTGGAGTGCAGTGGCGCAATCTCGGCTCACCACAATCTCCGCCTCCTGGGTTCAAGTGATTCTCCTACCTCAGCCTCCTGAGTAGCTGGGATTACAGGCATGTGCCGCAACGCCTGGCTAATTGTGTATTTTTTTTTTTTTTTAAGAGACAGGGTTTCACCATGTTGGCCAGACTGGTCTCAAACTTCTGACCTCAGGTGATCCGCCCGCCTCGGCCTCCCGAAGTGCTGGGATTACAGGCGTGAGCCACCATGCCCAGCCTAATTTTGTATTTTTAGTAGAGATGGGGTTTCTCCATGTTGGTCAGGCTGGTCTCGAACTCCTGACCTCAGGTGATCTGCCCGCCTTGGCCTCCCAAAGTGTTGGGATTACAGACATGAGCCACCGTGCCTGGCCATAACCTACTATTTCTTTAGTTTGATCAACTGAGTGAAATTGCCACTGTTTTCTCCTCATGTGACAGATTTTTGCCCTGGCTTAAACCTGCTGTTTGAGTATACAGTTTCAGCCACGGTACTAATAAGTGACTGTTAAACTTGTTTGATAAGTGTTAAATATTTATAGTTTGCTTCAAGGACAAACATTTATTTAATTCAGATCCATTAAGCCAACAGTTCCCAGTTGAGATACTGTTTAACATTCTCACAAAGTTGTGTATAAAACATGAAACTTGATATAGCTCTTACTTTGTTTTTTGTTTTTTTGGTTTTATGGTTTTTTTTGAGACAGAGTTTCGCTCTTGTTGTCCAGGCTGGAGTGCAATGGCGCGATCTCGGCTCACTGCAACCTCTGCCTCCTGAGTTCAAGCAATTCTCCTGCCTCAGCCTCCCAAGTAGTTGGGATTACAGGCATGCACTACCACGCCCAGCTAATTTTGTATTTTTAGCAGAGACGGGGTTTCACCATGTTGGTCAGGCTGGTCTCAAACTTCCAACCTCAGGTGATCCGCCCGCCTCAACCTCCCAAAGTGCTGGGATTACAGGCATGAGCCACCTTACCCGGCCCTCAATATATCTCTTACTTTACATCCAGGAAGGTCCAGTCTATAGGGAAGACACATTTCTGCTTTAACACTCTATTATCTGCTACTTAAAACATTAGCCAGAAAATGCCTAAACTGCCATTTGCCACTTTTCTTTGGTTTGCAGTTATACGTAAATAGTGTGTCTCCTTGTTTAATTTTGGTTTCTTTCAGTATTATTTCAAAGTTTGTAAAAATTAAATCTTTGTCAGGGACTATGCCAGTAAAAATTGAAGGATTGCCACTGTTTGTCCAACTTCTATTAATCTCCCCAAGCCAGCTATTTTTCCACTCAAACTAGTTATTCCAGTAGATATTTAAATAACTAAATTCTAGTTACTTAGCCTGGAAATCTGAGTTGTATTTACTTTTTTCCTTTTAAAAATCTCTTACACGTAAGTGATGAATCTTGTCAATTTATTGTTTATTTCTTGAGATGGGCTCCATGCAGGCTGGAGCGTAGTGGTGCAATCATAGCCCACTGCAGCCTGGAATTCCTGGGCTCAAGCAGCCCTCCACCTCAGCCTCCTGAGTAGCTGGGACTGCAGACACGTGTCACCATGGCTGGCTCATCTTCCTTAAATATTTTCTTTTTTTTTTTTTTTGAGACAGAGTTTTGCTCTTGTTGCCCAGGCTGGAGTGCAATGGTGCGATCTTGGCTCACTGTAACCTCTGCTTTCTGGTTTCCAGTGATTCTCCTGCCTCAGCCTCCTGAGTAGCTGGGATTACAGGCATGTGCCACCACGTCCAGCTAATTTTGTATTTTTAGTAGAGGCAGGGTTTCTCCATGTTGGTCAGGCTGGTCTCAAACTCCCGACCTCAGGTGATCTGTCTGCTTCAGTCTCCCAAAGTGATGAGATCACAGGCGTGAGCCACCACATCCGGCCGTTTTCTTAAATTTTTTTATAGAGATGAGGTCTCGCTATGTTGTCCAGGCTGGTCTTGAACTCCTGGGCTCAAGTGATCCTCCCACCTCAGTCTCCCAAAGTGCTGGGATTACAGGTGTGAGCCACCATATCCAGCCCGACACCATTTATTGGAGAGACTCTCCTTTTCCCATTGTGGTTTTGTTTTGTTTTGTTTATCTCAGAGATGAGGTCTGCTTATTGCTTATGTTGCCCAAGCTGGATTTTATTGTGTTTTTAGTATCTTGTTCATCTAGACTTACAGTCACACTTTGTCCTCATCACTTGATGCTTAGACAACCGCTGTCTCTAAACTTACAGGATTTTCATTTTTTCCATTTCTGTATAATTTCAGTCTATGATATTGCCGTGAAATTAATCTTCTTGAAAATACTGATTTAAATTAACAGTCCAAACTCTTTAACCTGGTAGTCAGGGTCCTCCATATTCTGGCCTCACTTCTGTTTCTTCAGTCTGTCTTCCACAGTTTCCCTCTGTTTCCTGGTGTATCTGTTTCTCTCAAATATATGAGTTTTGTTTTTTGGTTTTTTGTTTTTCTCCCTTTTTTTTTTCTTGAGACAGAGTGTTACTCTGTTGCCCAGGCTGGAGTACAGTGGCACAATCTTGGCTCATTGCAACCTCTGCCTCCTGGGTTCAAGCAATTCTCGTGCCTCAACCTCCCGACTTAGCTGGCATTACAGGTGTGCACTACCACGCCCAGCTAATTTTTGTACTTTTAGTGAGATGAGTTTTGCCGTGTTGGCCAGGCTGGTCTCAAACTCCTGGCCTCAAGCAGTCCATCTGCCTCAGCCTCCCAAATTGCTGGGATTACAGCTGTGAGCCACCGTGCCTGGCCTAATGTATCACAGTTTTGAAGCTAATCTGATTCTGTACTCATTGGGATTCCCAACATCATTTTCCTCCATGACTACTTCGCAATGCTTTCTGGTCAATTCTTGTTATTTTTTTCTGTCTTATGTCTACATGCTGATGATTTAAGGATAGTATACCTTGTTTTTGACATTGTTCTGTGGCAGGGTGCTTGTTAATTTTTTTCCCATTAGTCACTTGGGGTTTTTGTATTAAATATAACTCATCTATAATAAAATTCATCTCTTAAAGTGTACAGTTTAGTGGTTTCTGGTATATTCACAAAGTAATATAACCATCAGCACTAATTCCAGAATGTTTTCATCCCTCCAAAAAGAGACCCGTATCTATCTATTAGTAGTTATCGCCCACTATCCTCTCCCTCCAGCCCCTGGCAACCACTAATCTACTCTAGGTATCTATGATTTCCCTCCGTTTCATATAAATGTAATCATACAATATGTGGTCTTTTCTGCCTGGCTTCTTCTTTTTTTTTTTTTCTTTATTTGGCTCCTTTTACTTAGCTTTATGTTTTCAAGGTCCATCCACGTTATAACATATATCATTACCTCATTCCTTTTGCATTTTTAAAATTTGTAAAATACAACATAAAATTTGCTATCTTAACCATTTTAAGTGTACAGTTCAGTAGTATCAAGGTATATTCTGGCCGGGTGCCGTGGCTCATGCCTGTATTCCCAGAACGTTGGGAGGCCGAGGCGGGCAGATCACGAGGTCAGGAGATCGAGACCATCCCAGCCAACATGGTGAAACCCCGTCTCTACTAAAAATACAAAAAAAAAATTAGCCAGGCATGGTGGTGCATGCCTGTAATCCCAGCTACTCGGGAGGCTGAGGCAAGAGAATCACTTGAACCAGGGAGTCAGAGGTTGCAGTGAGCGGAGAATGTGCCACTGCACTCCAGCCTGGGTGACAGAGCGAGACTCCGTCTCAAAAAAAAAAAAAAAAAAAGTATATTCATGCTGTTGTGCAACAGTCTTGAGAACTTTTTCGTCCTGCAAAACTGAAACTCTGTACCCATTAAACAACTCATTTCCTTCTCTCTCCAGCTCCTGACAGCCACTATTACACCTTCTGTCTTTATGAGTTTGACTACTCTAGGTACCATACATAGGTGGACTCATACAGTGTCTCTCTGGCTTATTTCATTTAGCATAATATCCTCAAGGTGTATTCAAGTTGTAGCATGTGTCAGAATTTCTGTCGTTTTTTTTTTTTTCTTAAGACAGTCTCGCTTTGTTGCCCAGGCTGGAGTGCAGTGACTCCATCTCGGCTCACTGCAACCTCCGCCTCCCAAGTAGCTGGGATTAAGGCACCAGCCACCATGCCTGGCTTTTTTGTATTTTTGGTAGAGACAGGGTTTCACCATGTTGGCCAGGCTGGTTTCAGACTCCTGACCTCAAGTGATCCGCCCACCTCAGCCTCCCAAAGTGCTGGGATTACAGGCGTGAACCACCTCGCCCAGCCTTGTTTTTAAGACTAATGTTCCATTATATGTATATACCACATTTTGTGTATCCATTTATCTGTCAAGGGGTATTTGGGTTGCTTCCACTCTTGACTATTGTGAACAATATTGCTATGAACACGGATGTGCAAATATATGTTCGAGTCCCTGCTCTCATTTCTTTTGGATATATACCAAGAAGTGGAATTTCTGGGGTCATTTGGTAATTCTGTTTTTATTTATTTATTTTAGAGACGGAGTCTCTCCCCTGTCGCACAGGCTGGAATGCAGTGGCACAATCTGAGCTCACTGCAACCTCCACCTCATGGGTTCAAGGGATTCTCCTGCCTCAGCCTGCCGAGTAGGTGGGACTACAGGTGTGTACCACCACACCCTGCTAATTTTTTATATTTGTGGTAGAGACGGGGTTTCACCATGTTGACCAGGCTGGTCGAACTCCTGACCTCAAGTGATCTGCCTGCCTTAGCCTCCCAAAGTGCTGGGATTATGGGTGTGAGCCACTGCACCCCACTGGTAATTACTTTTTTTTTAATTTTAATTTTAATTTTATTTTTAAAGATGGGGTTTCACCATGATGGCCAGGTTGGTCTTGAACTCCTGACCTCAGGTAATTCACCCACCTCGGCCTCCCAAAGTGCTAGGATTACAGGCGTGAGCCACCATGCCCAGCCTTTTTTTTTTTTTTTTTTTTGAAATTGAGTTTTGATCTTGTTGCCCAGGCTGGAGTGCGATGGCATGATCTTGGCTCACTACAACCTCCACCTCCCAGGTTCAAGCAATTCTCCTGCCTCAGCCTCCAGAGTAGCTGGGATTACAAGTGCCCACCACCACGCCCAGCTGATTTTTTTTTCTTTTAACCACTAGACCACCAGGGATGACTTTTGTATTTTTAATAGAGATGGGTTTCACCGTGTTGGTCAGGCTGGCTCAGTAATTCTATTTTTAATGATTTGTGGAACTGCCATATTGTTTTCCATGGCAGCTGCATCATTTTACATTCCCACGAACACATGAGTGTTCCAGTTTTACTGCATCTTTGCCAACACTTGTTATTTTCTGCTTTTTTGATAGTAGTCCTCCTGATGGGCATGAGATGATACCTCGTTGTGGTTTTGATTTACATTTCCCTAATGACTAGTAATGTTGAACATATTTTTGTATGCTTGTTAGCCATTTGCATATTATCTTTGAAGAAATGTCTATTCAAATCTTTTGACCACTTTTTAAATTGGGTTATTTGGTTTTTTGTTGTTGAGTTATAGGAGTTCTTTATATATTCTAGATGTTACCCCTTATCAGATAATATGATTTGCAAATATTTCTCTCATTTCATGGGTTGCCGTTTCACTCTGTTGATTGTGTCTTTTGATACACGGAAGTTTTTAATTTTGATGTAGTCCAATTTATTTTTTACTTTTTTTAAAATAAGAGATATACTTTATCTTTTTGTTTTATTGTGGTAAGAACACTTAACATGAAATCTACCCCTGTGTGCTTTTACTTTTGTTGGCTGTTCTTTTGGTGTTCTGGTGAATTTTTTTTTTTTTTTAAATTTTAAGATGGGGTTTCACCATGTTGGTCAGGCTGGTCTTGAACTCCTGACCTCAGGTGATCCGCCCGCCTTGGCCTCCAAAGTGCTTGGATCACAGGCGTGAGCCACCAGGCCCGGCCTCTGGTGAATTTTTTTTAATTTTTAACAGATTTTTCCCCAGCTTTATTGAGCTATAATTGACAAATAATATATATTTACATTTTACTACGTGATAATTGTTTTTTCTTTTCTTACCAGGCTAGAGTGCAGTGGTGCAATCTTGGCTTACTGCGACCTCTGCCTCCTGGGTTCAAGCGATTCTCCTGCCTCAGTCTCCCAAGTAGCTGGGATTACAGGCATGCACCACCATGCCTGGCTAATTTTTGTAATTTTATTTATTTTCATTTATTTATTTATTTTTTGAGACAGAGTCTCACTCTGTTGCCCAGGCTGAAGTGCAATGGCGCAATCTCAGTTCACTGTAATTTCTGCCTCCCAGGTTCCAAGTGATTCTCCTGCCTCAGCCTCCTGAGTAGCTGGGATTACAGGCGAACGCCACCATGTCTGGCCTAATTTTTGTAGTTTTTGTAGAGACAGGGTTTCACTGTGTTGGCCAGGCTGGTCTCAAACTCTTGACCACAAGTGATCTTCCTGCCTTGGCCTCCCAAAATGCTGGGATTGTAGGCGTGAGCCACTGCACCCAGCCCAGTGTGATAATTTTGTATACATATACATTGTGAAATGATTAACACAATTAGGCTAATTATCACCTCACATAACACATTACCTCACATAGTTACACTTTTAAAAATAACAGCTTTATTGAGATATAATTCACATACCTGAAATAAAGTGTACGGTTCAATGATTTTTAGTATACTCATTGACTTGTGAACCTATCACCACTATCTAAATTTAGAACATGTTCATCACCCCTAAGGGAGACCCCCCTATTAGTTGTCATTCCTCATTTTTCTCTCCACTTCCACCCCAAACTCCAGGCAGCTACTAATCTACGTTCTGTCTCTTATAGATTTGCCTATTTTAGAGATTTCTAACCTTTTAAATGAAAATTAGTTTGTAGGGTCTTTTTCACATTAAAATATCACATTTTAAAAGTTGAATTTAAATGAATATTTTACTTCCCTGCCGTATTGTTTCACTATGTTATCAGTGAATTTGTAGCTCCTTTTGTAGTGTGTTGATTATGGTTGTGCAGTGTGCTTTATGCCTTTGGGAGACCCTCTTCAGATGACTGCCATCAAAGGAGTCCTAGAAAGCAATGGGTTGATTCCCTTATATACACTTTTGACATTTTCTTTGTTTTAGCAAGTGTGGTATTTTTTTCCAAACAGGTCAGGAATATCCTGCTATAGTAGAATTTGCACCTTTTCAAAAAGCTGCAAAAAGAAGACTAAGAAAAGAGATACCAAAGTCGGGACTATTGATGATGGTACAGTATAGTTCTAATTATATAATGCTATTGCCGTGGGGTCTTTAAAAATAATATCTTTGGCCGGGTGTGGTGGCTCACGCCTGTAATCCCAGCGCTTTGGGAGGCCGAGGCAGGTGGATCACCTGAGGTCAGGAGTTCAAGACCAGCCTGGCTAACTGGTGAAACCCCGTCTCTATTAAAAATATAAAAAAAAATAGCGGGGACGTGATGGCGCATGCCTGTAGTCCCAGCTACTTGGGAGGCTGAGGCAGGAGAATTGCTTTAACTTGGGAGGTGGGGAAGTTGCAGCAAACTGAGATTGCACCATTGCACTCCAGCCTGGGTGACAGAGCAAGACTCCGTCTCAAAAAAGAAAAAAAAATGTTTGAGGGTTAATTAGACCCCAATATTTTAAATTAGAAAATATACAAAATAAAGTAAATAAGAAGTGTTACTTGCCAGTGGAAGCTTTGTTTAATTGTTAGAATAGAGGGGGGGTTCTTGCAGAGAATTTCTGCTCTCTTTGGCTAGGGCATTTCATTCTTCAACCATTGAACAATATAATGTTCTTTTTTTTTTTTTTTTTTTTTTTTTTTTTTTTTTTTTTAATGGAGTCTCTGTCGTCCAGGCTGGAATGCAGTGGTGTGATTTCAGCTCTCTGCAACCTCCACCTCCCGGGTTCGAACAGTTCTCTGCTTCAGCCTCCTGAGTAGCTGGGATTACGGGCGTCCGCCACCGTGCCCAGCTAATTTTGTATTTTTAGTAGAGATTGGGTTTGTCCATGTTGGCCAGGCTGATCTTAAACTCCTGACCTTGTGATCCGCCCGCCTCGACCTCCCAAAGTGCTAGGATTACAGGCATGAGCCACCATGCCCGGCCATGTTGGCTATTGGGTAACAAATCACCATAGGTTTATTGATTAGAAAATAGTGGAAAAAATAAGTTTTCAGTTTAACAGCTGCTCCTTGAGGGCTCACCATATTTATGATTATTTATTTGACTTTTGGTTTCCATTATATTTATAAAGAGGAAGGTTTGAACTGTCATGGGAAATTTTCCATACCCAGGTAACTTTATATAAAGTAGCTGAAGTCGTCACTCCTATTTTCTGGTCTTTGAATATACAGTTAGCTACACACATGGTAATTAGGTTGAACAGAAGTAGAAGAACTATGGCTAGGCATGGTAGCTCACACCTGTAATCCCAACACTTTGGGAGGCCCAGGCGGGTGGATCAGCTGAGGTCAGGAGTTCAAGACCAGCCTGGCCAACATGGTGAAACCCCGTCTCTACTAAAAATACAAAAATTACCTGGGCGTGGTGGCGGGCATCTGTAATCCCAGCTGCTTGGGAGGCTGAGGCAGGAGAATCACTTGAACCCACAAGGTGAAAGTTGCAGTGAGCCAAGACCGTGCCACTGCACTCCAGCCGGGGCAACAAGGGCAAAACTCCATCTCAAAAAAAAAAAAAAAAAAAAAAAACAAGAAAGAAAATAATACAAGAACTGAAAAACCAAAATAATTGCCATTTAAGGTACACTGGCTTCAGATTCTGAGACCTCTGTAATGTTATCTTAGATAGCTGTTACACAACTCTTTATGTTGGATTAGGACTTAGGCCCATATTTTATATCGGATTGATACTTTAGAATCATCTAAGTTTTATTTCCATCATTTGTTACTATTACAGGTATTTTATAAAGAAAACACAGTAAAGACTCACACATAGCTGTGATATTGATTTTATCACAGATTTAGATCTGGAAGACTTGATTATGTGACACATAGAAACAAGCAATATAGTGACTCAGATGTGTCACCCTTTCTGATGTCAGAGGTCTAGGAGAGAACTGTATAATTACCATCACATCTAGTGCCACATATAGGACTTTTCCCTAATTTATCTTTTTGTAACACCTGACTTAGTTTAGTAGGACAGTAACTTTTAGAAGCAAACTATGTAATACCCCTAGTGGTTCAATGCATGGTGTCTCATTTTTCCTGACCTCCATGTCATACCAGATTCCCATAGTGAGTATCAGTAATAGGAGTTCTGAGAGCAAGTGACCAATTAAACTCAAATAGTCTACCTCGTGGGTATGGTTTGGGTTTTTTTTTATCTCCATGAAGTAGAAAATTGTCTTCTTTGATAATTCAGTATCCTAGATAATGTCTCCTTTTTTGTTTAAAGTCTGTATTTTCTGTTTCCTTAAATGATTATTTAGATCCAGAATACAGAAAGTTTTTGGAAAGTTATGCCACGGATAATGAGAAAATGACATCTACTCCAGAGACACTGCTAGAAGAAATAGAAGCAAAAAATAGAGAATTAATAGGTAAGTGGGCAAAAGGAATTAGAGTAACAGCCTTTTCATCACAGCACCTAAGTCTGTCTCCTACCTCCATCAGTTGCTAGCTGCGTGACTTTGGGGAAGTCACTAGCTTCTCTGAGACTGTTATTGTAAAGTGCAGGTGGTAATACCTGCCTCACAGGATTATGAGAATGCATTAATAAGGTGGGAAAATTCTTCAACCTATTTAGTGTCACATAAATGTAATATAAATACAAAAAGTGCGATGACCGATAAGGAACGTTTAGACATTGGTTAGCCTTCGAAGGTCAATTGGTATTTCCTAGTAAGAAGTTCATATTCCTAAAAAAATTTTGACCTGAAAATACCAAAAAATGAAATTAGTTACTGCAAAATTGAAAACTACTTGAGGAATTCTAGCTTGGATGTTCGTTCTCAGTAGGAGGCTGTCACTACTGTATCAGTAGCTCTAAACATGAGCATAATCTTTGACCCAGGATTTCCACTCAGGAATTTATCCTAAGGAATGTGTGTTTTTATTTTTTTGCTTTCTGTCTTTCCATGTGTGTGTGTTTGTGTGTGTGTGTGTTTGAGATGGAGTCTTGCTCTGTCACCCAGACTGGAGTGCAGTGGCGCAATCTCGGCTCACTGCCTCCAGGGTTTAGGTGATTCTGCCGCAGCTTCCTGAGTAGCTGGAATTACAGGTGCCTGCCACCATGCCCAGCTAATTTTGTATTTTTAGTAGAGCTGCGGTTTCACCATGTTGGCCATGCTGGTCTCGAACTCCTGACCTCAAGTGATCCATCCACCTTGGCCTCCCAAAGTGCTGGGGTTACAGGCATGAGCCACTGTGCCCGGTCAGGTATATTATGTTTTAAAAGATGGCTATAAGGCTACTAGTTTATTTAGAATGTTGAAAATGAAAAATATTCTTTGAAAACTTGACTTTTTTTTTTCTTTTTTTGAGACGGAGTCTCATTCTGTTGCCCATGCTGGAGTGCAGTGGCACAATCTCGGCTCACTGCAACCTTCGCCTTCCAGGTTCAAACGATTCTCCTGCCTCAGCCTCCCCAGTAGCTGGGACTACAGGCATGCACCACCATGCCCAGCTAATTTTTGTATTTTTAGTAGAGGTGGGGTTTCACCATGATGGCCAGGCTGGTTTCGAACTCCTGACCTTGTGATCCACCCGCCTCAGCCTCCCAAAGTGCTGGGATTACAGGTGTGAGCCACTGCGCCTGGCCCAAAACTTGACTTTTATTAATAGATGCATAGTGTAAGCCCGTTTCTGGTAACTTTCTTAGAATGAATTCCTGGAAGTGGAATTATGGGGTCAAAAGAATTTGATATTTTTAGTCCCTTCCCCCAACTTCTTCCAGTTGAACAAGTTTACACTCCTATCAATAAAATAAGAGAATATCCTAAGTACTTAATTCTCACCAATTGGGAATGACTCTTTAAGAAATTATTTTGTTGTCTTAATTTGAATTTCTTCACTTTTTAAAAGGAATTTTAATCCTGTATTGTTGAAATCGAGTGCTGTAAAACTTCTTTCTGATAATACAGTTGTGATCTTTCTGCGTAAGGGGTGTATACGTTTTCCCACCTTGGGTGGGTGGCAGGGAATGTCAGAAAATGGAATCTTTTCTAGGGGTTGATAAGTATTATTAATAATCTGTTTACATTTATGTAGCTAAAAAGACAACCCCACTTTTGAGCTTCCTGAAAAACAAGCAGGTAAATCTTTTGTCTTTATAGTTCTCTCAATACTTTAATTTCATTGCTTTGCATTCTTATAAACATTTTAAGAGCAGTGGGTTTCTGGAGGAGGAATAGCTGCTTTTCTACCATTACTCTTTAAGGATTTGCCTTGTTGGTCTCACTTTCTGGCCCTCTCCTTCACTCTGATTGTTGGACCAGGAGTTCACTCTACAAACCTGGAACATTCTTAGGTTGTCCCAGAGACACTCTTTTGATATTCTGAAAGCCTCTGGAGAGATAGCAAGACAGCAGTGGAAGACTAATATTAGCAGGATTGCCTTTCCTTTTCTGGGTGGAGTGGGGTAAAGGAGTTAAAATGCCTTTGTAGAAAGTAGGAAGGAAAGATTATTCAGTTTAGTGGGTGCCTACCATGCCTTTGGGATTGATTAGGGTTTTGCTGATGGTTATCTTATTTCAAGGCTTGTGTTGATGTTTATTTCTAGAGAATGAGAGAAGAAAGAGAGAAGAAAGAAGGAGGAGAGAAATAGAAAGAAAAAGGCAAAGAGAAGAAGAGAGGAGGAAATGGAAAGAAGAGGAGAAACGAAAAAGGAAAGATATAGAAAAGCTAAAGAAGATAGACAGAATTCCAGAAAGGGACAAATTAAAGGATGAACCAAAGATTAAGGTATGAGAATAATGAAACTGACTGCATGTTGCTGAGAATTGCATGTATCTGTTTCTTTAAATATGCATGTGTCTTGTGTTGGTGTAAATGAATTTTTTGTTTTGTTTTTATTCTCTTTGGGGGAAGTGATCCAATAGAAATCTTTCCTGTAATATTAATAGTATTAGTTTTAAAATTTAAGATCATTTAAAAGGATTAAATAGTGTGTTATTTCTTCAGTACAGATCTGTGCTATTTTTATCATTGAAAATGTTTGATTTTTAGACTGCTGTCCTCTAAATTCATAGTAAATGAGGGCTTAGGGCCGGCTGGCATGATTTATGGGTTTTATTCTGCTTTTCCTTCATAATTGATACATGAAGTTGCCTCATCTGTTTGTTTTCCACTGTCTTCAGGTACACAGGTTTCTGTTACAAGCTGTGAATCAGAAAAATGTAAGGACCAAGTACATGATACAGAGCATCTAGTATCATGTCACACACAGGTGTTAGCTAATAAGTCCTTTTGGTGGTGGCGGTGGTGGTAGTGTTACTTGTTGAAAACCCCTTCAGATTGACTTGGGTCTTCTTAAAAGCTGAGCTATTTTATTATAAATTTCTGCTTTAAAGGGAAGCCCAGGTGACTTCCTTATGCTCTGCTGTGTACCCAGAAGCTTCAATGACATACAGCCAGAGGACAGCCATGCCTATATAACTCTTTCTCATCTTCTTATACACCTCTCATAACTGGCTGTCTTGTGGGAGGACTGGGGATAAATACCCTGCATTATGTGCTTTTCCCCTCTCCACGTGACTCCCATAGTATCTTCCTGCATATAGGTGGGAATCTGGGAGTAGCAGATTTGGATTCATGCATTCCATGTGGGAAGAAGAAAACCTGTAGAAAGATCCTAACCTTGCCGCTTCCTTTCTGAGGGCACGGCTTGGGCAGACCTTGTTTCAGCATATTTTCTGGGGAAGTACTAGTACCTAGTACTTCAGAGAAAGTAAAAAAACGTCTCACCAAGAGGGTGGCAGGGTTTCCCTCTTTTTATTTCCTGAAAACTCAGCAGTTTATGTAGCAAAGGTTCCCTAAGTCTCTACGGGACTCGTTATTGGTGCTGAGGGGATTGGGGGGAGGATGGTTTCTCATCTTAATTCTTTCCAGCAATTTCTCTGTCTGCTATGCCACAAGTGACTTGACTTGCTATTCCTAACAATCAGCAAGGCAGAAGGTAGAGCCAGCCATGCTAGAGACATTCATTAATATTAGAGTAATGAACACCTTGGCTTCTAATAAGGATGTTCATTGTAGAAATAAGAGCACTTCAATGAAACCTGCACATGGTATCCTCACTTTACACTGGTGCCTTCTCAGTGTCCATTTTGGACTCACCATTTGCAGTGGCTGTCTGTGTGCTAAAATGCTTCATGCTTAGGTCTTGTGGTGCTTTGCCTTTTGCTTGGTAATTTACATGATGCCTTCACCCTGAGATGAACCTTGTATGATGCCTTCACTCTGACACCTGAAATTCTTCTATTTTGCCTAAGAATCTCTGATTATCCAACACTTGGAGGTATTCTCGAGAGTTTGTAACAGTGATGTGAGAAATGATGGCATTTTTGAACATGTGTAAATATATATGGCATTGGATACAGAGTTCCCAATCAGTAGAGATGGAACTTCACTATTTGGTTGTATAAGGCATTTAGATTTTTAAATCAAATGCCAAATAATTCTTGTTATTCATCTCTAATGGCAAGATAATTGTACCATCATAAGTATGTTATTCTCAGGCTCAAGGCAAAATTATTGCTGCAATGGATCTCTCCTTTGGTGACCAAGGTATTTGTCATTCCAAATACTACATAAAAAGAGTCCCAACAGAAATCATCTGCCTAGCATTTAAAATTTGTGGGCTGTTTCCTATCAAGTTATATCAACATGCTAGTTTGCTATAGAAGCATACTTCGAAGTATGCATTGATTCACTGAAAGATTGACCCATTTAAAGCCAAAGGAGGCCGGGCACAGTGGCTCACACCTGTAATCCTAGCACTGTGGGAGGCTGAGGCGGAGGATGGTATGAGCCCAGGAGTTTGAGACCATCCTGGGCAACATGGTGAGAGCCTGTCTGTACAAAAAAATTTTTTTAATTAGCCAGATATGGTTGTGTGCACCTCTGGTCCCAGCTACTCAAGAGGCAGAGGTAGGAGGATCACTTGAGCCCAGGAGGTCGAGGTTGTGGTGAGCCATGTTTACACCACTGCACTCTAGCATCGGCAACAGAGCGAGACCCTGCCTCAAAAGCCAAGGAGTCTTGATCCCATTGCCACAAAGTGATTAAACCACTTCATTCGAGTGGATAACACTTTAACATTAATAGCATCCTTTTAGTAAATTACTACTCTTGTGCACTAGTTGTTCACCTGAAAGTTTAAGAGTACCTGCAGAGATAGGGGGCCTTGTCTAGTCTAAATTTTAAATATTTGGTATACTGGATTTTTAATAGAATCCGAAGATAGTGTCCCAGCCTTCAAAATAAAAATAAACATTTTCTCTTTAAAGCTGCTCAAGAAGCCAGAAAAAGGAGATGAAAAAGAATTGGACAAAGAGAAAAAGCCAAGAAGTTGGACAAAGAGAATCTCAGTGATGAAAGAGCCAGTGGGCAAAGTTGTACATTGCCCAAGCGTTCTGATAGCGAATTTAAAGATGAAAACCAAAGAGGTCAGTAGTGAAGGACTCTTTGTTATGTTTGATTTGTACGTGCCAGTTTTGCTGCTGTGTCCTGGACATGTACCTGAATTAAGATAAGCTGTTTCATGCAGAGCAGGGGACGAGGAGGACGGTTTCAGATACATTCTAGTATCTTAATCTGGGTGAATGGTTTTGGGGTTTTGTTCCCTTTTAAAACACTAGTATTTTTCACTCTGCTCTAAAAGTGCAACCTTATTGCAGGGGCCAAATCAGAATCACAGCGTTCCTGCATATTTGATTACAAGATATTTCAGAGTCTGTCTCAGATTTGTTTTTCTTGCAGACCTGAAGATGAGAGCAGCAGAGACTACAGGGAGAGGGGACGGGATTATGAACGAGATCAGGAGCGCATACTTCGAGAAGAGAGAGGCTGAAGCGGCAAGAAGAAGAGCGCCGTAGGCAGAAGGAACGCTATGAGAAAGAGAAGACTTTTAAGAGAAAAGAAGAAGAAATGAAAAAGGAGAAAGAAACACTTCGGGATAAAGGAAAGAAGGCTGAAAGTACAGAATCAATAGGAAGCTCAGAAAAAACTGAAAAGAAAGAAGAAGTGGTCAAGAGAGATCGAATAAGAAACAAGGTGCTGCTTGTCATTAAACTTGTTTATGAGAGTTTTTTTCTCCCCCTTTTCCTGCAAGTGTAAAGGAAAGGGCTAGCTCACTGTTTGTTATAGAATTTTTAAAGGGGAACTTTAATAATCTGCAACTTTTTTTCAGTCTTGCTGGGCTTTTATTAACTTACTATAGAAATTTTAAACATACACAAAAGTAGAACAGAGAATAGTATGATGGGCCAGGCACAGTGGCTCACACCTATAATCCTAGACACCTGTAATCCTAGCACTTTGGGAGGCAGAGGTGGGTGGGTTGCTAGAGCCTAGGAGTTCGAGGCCTGTTTTCCCAATATGGTGAAACCCTATCTCTACTAAAAATACAAAAATTAGGTGGGCATGGTGGCACACACCTGTAATCTCAGCTACTCAGGAGGTTGAAGCAGGAGAATCGCTTGAACCTGGGAGGTGGAGGTTGCGGTGAGCCAAAATCACGCCATTGCACTTCAGCCTGGGCAACAGAGCGAGACTCAGTCTCAAAAAAAAAAAAGAATATTTTGATGAATCCTCTGTACCCATCACCCAGCTTTAAAAATGAGCAGCTCATGGCCAGTCTTCTTTCTACTCTACCTCATCCCTACCTCTACTGGATTATTTTCAAGCAAACCCTACACATAATTTCTTCCTTAAATACTTCCAGTATTTAAGATAAATACTCTTTATTGATACTACCCTAGTAGCATTTTCACACCAAAAAAAAAACCTATCAGTAATTCCTTAACGTCCTATCTATCTACTCAGTGTTCATATGTTCCCAATTCATTAATGTTTTTTTTTTAACAGGACCTATACACATTCCACGAATTGTACTTGCTTGAAATGTCTTCAATTCTCTTTTGTTTTTAATTTATTTTTTGAGACAGAGTCTTGCTAATGTCACCCAGGCTGGAGTCCAGTGGCGCAATCTCAGCTTGCTGCAGCCTCGACCTCCTGGGCTTCAGTGATTCCCCCACCTCAGCCTCCAGAGTAGCTGGGACTACAGACATGCATCACCATGCCCAGCTAATTTTTAAGTTTTTTTTTGTACAGATAAGGTCTCCCAGTGTTGCTCAGGCTGTTCTCATACTTTTGGCCTCAACCGGTCCTCCCAAAGTATTGAGAACACAGGTGTGAGCCACTGCACCCGGCCAAGTTTTCTTTTAATCTAAACAATTTCCCCTTCTCTTGTTTTCCTACCATTTGTTGCAGAAGCCAATTTGTCTTGTAAGAGCTTTTCCTGTTCTGGATTGGCAAATTACATTCCTGTGGTGTTATTTAACATGTTCCTCTATCTTTTGTGCTTCCTTTAAAACTGGCACTTAGGGCTGGGTGTGATGGCTCATGCCTGTAATCCCAACAATTTGGGAGGCCAAGTCAAGAGGATCATTTGAGCCCAAGAGTTGGAGACCAGCCTGGGCAACACAGGGAGGCCCCGTCTATACTAACAATTTGAAAACAGCCCAGTATGGTAGTGCATGCCTATAATCTCAGCTACTAGGGACCCAAGGTGGGAGGATTGCTTAAGTCTGGAATGTCGAGGCTGCAATGAGCCATGATCGTGCCACCTGCACTTCAGCCTAGGTGACAGGGTGAGACCCTGTCTCCAAAAAAAAAAAAAGAAAGAAATTCACTCAAGCATATAAAATAATAATTACAAAATAGTTGCTTTTCTTTGGAGATGGAGAGAGGAAGTGGGGGAAGTTGTCATTTACCATGCCCTCACATTTTTGGTCTTAAATGACTTCACTTTAGTATATATTAATACATAGCTATGACTCTAAAAATCCCATGTAAAAGCTTAGTAGCATTGTGGTAACAGTAACATATTTCATTGTATTTCAGGATCGTCCAGCAATGCAGCTTTACCAACCAGGAGCTCGAAGCCGAAATCGACTCTGTCCCCCCTGATGACAGCACCAAGTCTGGTGATTCAGCAGTAGAAAGGAAGCAGGAAAGTGGTATTAGCCATAGAAAAGAAGGAGGAGAGGAGTGATAAATCCAGATGGCCTTAGGTGTCCTGACTGTCTAGGCAGCCAAAGAGCACACGTTAAGCAATCCGGGAGTGCCTTCAGGGCAAAGGAATAGAGAGAAAGGGGGTCGCTGTGCTGGTGGGGTACACTGCAGAGGAGTTAGTCTTGTGTCAAAGCAGGAATATGATCAGAGGTTCAGAATTGGAAGTTCAATTTCATTGCTTTTGCAATTTCTACAAATTACTTTTAAAGTGTCAGAAAAAGGTGATGGCGAGGACATGCATTGCAATTTGCAGGGGGGGAATATCAAGTGAGGACTTCATCACGTGTGACACGAGAGAAAAGTAAGAGCTGGTTCTAAATCAAAAGCTGTTGTTCGTCCTGAATTGAATTTTCTTAATTTGGGTGGAGCAGAGTCACTTTGAAGCCTTGTTCCAATCTAGTTCTGTTGCATTGTTGATGATAACTGTTGACTTTGTGTAGTGTAGAAGCAACAAGCATGTCCTTGTAGTACAAGTATAGGGAAGGATAGATCATACTTTCGTTGATGCAAAAAGTTTAAATAGTTAATGTTAATTCTGTATCCAATGTCCTAAAGTTTTAGGATTAGTTTTAGTTTTTTGTTTGCTTACATGAGCTTAGCATAAAGAATATTTTTAAACATCTCGTTTTGTCTTCAGCATCTTTTCTATTAAGAGGTAAAATGTAGTCCTTGTTTGATTCTTGACAATTCAGTGTGTGTTTGATCTTAGGTCTCATGATCTGAGTGCATACCGTCTCCAGGAAGGAAACTGCACCAATGTCTGTTCGTGTTAAATAGCAACTTTTAGTCTCAGCTTGTTTTGTTTTGATGTCAATAAATAGTAACAGATTCAAGTATGAAGCTAAGTGTGTTTATTAACTTCACTAAATAGCTATGAGTTTTGAGAAATTAAATTTTTGACATCTGATATCACTCAGCTTCTGGCGAGGCCTAAGAAAGCTTTAACTCATGGCAGAAGGTGAAGTGGGAGCAGGCATGTCACCCAAAACTTCTCTACAAATAAAATTATATTAATTTAAACATAAAATAGGCTGGACGCAGTGGCTAACGTCTGTAATTCCAGCATTTTGGGAGGCCAGGTTGGGCGGATCACTTGAGGTCAGGAGTTTGAGACCACCCTGGCCAATATGGTGAAACCTCATCTCTACTAAAAATGCAAAATTTTCCAAGTGTGGTGGTGGGTGCCTGTAATCCCTGTTACTCAGGAGGCTGAGGCATGAGAATTGCTTGAGCCTGGGAGGTGGAGTTTGCAGTGAGTCGAGATCGTATCTCTGCACTCCAGCCTGGGTAACAAAGCAAGACCCCATCTCTAAAATAATCTTTATTTTTTATTTTTTGTTTAAAATAATTTTTAACAATTAGCTGGGGATGGTGGTGTGCACTTGTAGCCCCAGCTACTCAGGAGGCTGAGACTGGAAGATCGCTTCAGTCTGGAAAGTCAAGGCTGCAGTGAGCCATGATCACACCACTGCACTCCAGCCTTGGTTACAAAGTGAGACCCTGCCTCAAAAAATAATAATAATTTTAAAATAAATACAAACTGTTAGAAACAATAGGAAAGCAAGTGTTTGCTATCTAAACATTAATTGAGCACCTTCTAGTATGTGTTGGCACTGACACTATGGTAGTGAACACAACATGGTCGCTTTCTCATGGTGCTTACAGCCATGGGGAGTTAGCTGCTGTGCTGGAGAGAAGTGATGCTAAAGGAAGGAGGCAGGAGAAATTGAAAGGGTGAGGGCAGTGGGGGTAGCTACTTCCAGGGCAGTGAAAAAGGATGACTTGGGCATTCATGAAGCTTTAATGCCTTCAAAATCTGGAGGAACTGGGAGCTGGACCACCCTTCACAGCATGCATACACAGGGTAGTCCGGAGACAGTAATTAAGCTTTGATTATAAAGTTAAGATCTAACTTTCTGGTATTCACAGGTGTTATCTTTAATTCCATAGGGGAAAGGTTAATTAAGGAGGTTTTGTAACCTTTTGTTGGTATAAAGAGTCCTGTATGTTACATGCTTTTGAGGCGGGGTTGGGGGAGCCTGCCTAGATTTTTCTTTACTGCCCCTGGGCTGTCGTTTATACCACAAAAATTTATTAATACCAGTTCTATCATTATTTGGGGAAATCAAGGTAGCAAAGATAGGCTTATACTTGGTGAATTCTTGGAAAGTATATGCTGACAGCTACATACATAGGATTAGTCATCCTTAGAAATCTCACAAAAGGCTGGGTACGTTGACTTACGCCTGTAATCCCAACACTTAGGGAGGCCAAGGTGGGTGGATCACACGAGATCAGGAGTTTGAGACGAGCCTGGCCAACATGGCAAAACCCCGTCTCTACTAAAAATTACAAAAATTAGCCAGGCGTGGTGGTGGGTGCCTGTAATCCCATCAAATTGGGAGGCTGAGGCAGGAGAATCGCTTGAACCTGGAAGGCAGAGATTGCATTGAGCCAAGATCATGCCACTGCAATCCAGCCTGGGCGACAGAGCAAGACTCCGTCTCAAAAAAAGAAATGGGCCAGATGTGATGTCTCATACAGGTAATCCTAGCATTTGGGAGGCCAAGGCAGGAGGATCACTTAACTTCAGGAGTTTGAGACCAGCCTGGGAAACACAGGGAGAACCCATCTTTACTAAAAATTTAAAAACGTAGTCCAGTGTGGGAGAGCGTGTCTGCAATCCCAGCTACTAGGGAGCTGAGTTGGGAGGATCGCCTTATCTGGAATGTCGAGGCTACAGTGAGCCACAATTGTGCTACTTGCACTTCACCCTGGGTGACACAGTGAGACCCTGTAAAAGAAATTTACCAAGGCTTATAAAATAATAATTGCAAAATGGTTGCTTTTCTTTGGAGATGGAGAGAGGAAGTGGTCAAGTTGTCATTTACCATGCCCTCATATTTATGGTCTTAAGTGACTGGGCTTTAGCATATATTAATACATAACTTATGATTCAGAAAATCCCATGTAAAAGCTTAGTAGCATTGTTGTAACAGTAACATGTTTCATTGTACTTCAGGATTGTCCAGGGATGCAGCTTTACCATCAAGGAGCTCGAAGCCGAAATCAACACTATCCCCCCTGATGACAGCACCAAGTATAGATATTCACCAGTAGAAGAAAAGCAGGAAAGTGGTATTAGCCGTAGAAAGGAGGAGGAGGTTGGGCACGGTGGCTCACGCCTGTAATCCCAGCACTTTCGGAGGCCGAGGCGGGCAGATCGTTTGAGATCAGGACTTCGAGACCAGCCTGGCCAACATGGTGAAACCCTGTCTCTACTAAAAATACAAAAATCAGCCGTGCATGGTGGCAGGTACCTGTAGTCCCAGCTACTTGGGAGGCTGTGACAGAATAATTGCTTGAACCCAGGAGACGGAGGTTGCAGTGAGCCAAGATAGCACCACTGTACTCCAGCCTGGGCAGCAGAGCAAGACTCCATCTCAAAAAAAAAAAAAAAATGGAGGAGGGGTGTGTGATAAGTCCTGATAGCCTTAGGTGTGCTGACTGTGTAGGCAGCCAACGCACATGTTAAGCAATTCAAAAATGCCTTCAGGGCAAAAGAATAGAGAGAAAGGGGGTCGCTGTGCTGGTGGGGTACACTGCAGAGGAGGAAGTTTGCATCAAAGCAGGAATCTGGTCAGAGGTTCTAAATTGGAAGTACAATTTCATTGTTTTTGCGATTTCTACAAATTAATTTTCGTGTCAGAAAAAGTTGATGGCGAGGACATGCATTGTAATTTGCAGGAGGGAAATGTCAAGTGAGAACTTCATCACATGTGAGATGAGAGAAAAGTAAGAGCCGGTTATAAAATCAAACGCTGTTGTTCATCCTGAATGGAATTTTTTAAAATTTGGGTGGAGCAGAGTCACTTTGAAGCTTTCTTCCAGTCTAGTTCTGTTGCATTGTTGATGATAACTGTTGACTCTGTGTAGTGTAGAAGCAACAAGCATGTTCTTGTGGTACAAGTACAGGGATGGATAGAACACACTTTCATTGATGCAAACATTTATTTTTTATTTCTTCTTTTTTTTTTCTTTGAGACAGAGTACTGAATTAACTTCTTGGAAATATTGAAAGGGGATAAACAATATTAGTTTCTGCCTTCGCTAGCATACGTTGGTTTTGTCCACCAGGGAAAGATCAGTTCATGGTACACTACTATATTAGGCCGTTGTTGCATTGCTATAAATACCCGAGACTGGGTACTTTATGAGAAAAGAGGTTTAATTGGTCCACAGTTCTGCAAGCTGTATAAGCATGGCATCTGTTGTTGCTCAGCTTCTGGGAGGCCTCAGGGAGCTTTTACTCATGGCAGAAGGTGAAGCAGGGGCAGGCATCCCACATCACAGAGTGAGCAAGAGAGTGAGTGTGGGGAGGAGGTGCCACACTTCACAACAACCAGATCTGTAAGAACTCACTGTGGAGAGGACAGCACCAAGCCATGAGGGATCCGCCCCGTAACCCAAACACCCCACCAGGCCCCACCTCCAACACTGGGGATTATATTTCCATGAGATTTGGGTGGGGACAAGTATCCAAACCACATCAACTATTCTTGTCCCGTAGGAACAAAATGTTTAGGCATCCTTGAGCTTTTGCCTGATTTTCATCCATCCTGCCAGCCCTTCCTAACATGGCATCTGTTTGCCTTTACTTACTAAATCACCACTGTATGTTTGCCCAGCTTTTAGAAACAGATAGCCCAAGAGGCAGGTACAAGAGCCACCAAACATAATTGAAAGTGAATGATTCTCAACTGAGCGAGAGTCCTAAGGGAAGGGAAAATTTCAAGAAGGAGAATGACTGACAGTGTCCCATGTCATAGAGAGGTTAAGGAAGACAAGAAATGGAGGTGTTCATTGGATTTGGCAATTGTGATTTCATCAGTGAACTAATGAAACTGATGACCTAAAAAGAGACAGAAACCCTGTTTCATTGAGGGGTGAATGGCAGGTGGGGAAGTGGATGTAAGGATTTGGAATTCATCTCTTTTAGGTGGCCATTGAAGTCATGGCCATGGATTCTGTCACTTTAGGGGGAGAGAAAGAGAAGCAGACCTAGGGCCCTGCCTCGAAAAACTAACATTACACAGAGGTAAGGCAGTGTATCTACAAAGACAGAGAAGGAGTAGCCAGAGAGTAGGAGAAAAACCAGAAGACTGGGTTACTTAATCCAAGAGAAAAGTGTTTTAAGGAAGAGGAGTGGCCAGCAGGGTTGGCTGCTGCTGAATGGTCAAGTACGATACTTGACAAAGACCATAGCATTCAGTGACTTACACATCACTGATGACCTAGAATTATGGGGCAGGGAAGCCAGATTGGGTTGAGAAAGGAAAAGATACAACTTTTTAGAGAAGTACAAGGGAACTTCAAAAGTCTGTGGATCCTTAGTTCTACTCTTGAGGCCTCCTTCACATTCTCCTGAATGTATAAAAGTATAACTATAAGAAAGAATTGGCTGGGCGTAGGGGCTCATTCCTGTAGTCCCAGGACTTTGGGAGGTGGAGGTGGGTATATCACCTGAGGTCAGGGGTTCGATACTAGTGTGGCCAACATGGTGAAACCCTGTCTCTGCTAAAAATACAAAAATTAGCCAGGTGTAGTGGTGGGCACCTGTAATCCCAGCTATTCAGGAGGCTGAAGCAGAGAATTGCTTGAACCTGGGAGGCAGAGGTTGCAGTGAGCTGAGATTGCACCACTACACTCCAGCCTGGGTGACAGTGAGACTCCATCAAAAAAAAAAAAAAAAAGGAAGGAAGGAAGAATCATGACTTGCAATGAGTTCCTATAAGGATTTTTTTTTTTAAGGTAAAGACTCACTCTGTCACCCAAGCTGGAGTGCAATGGCACAATTGCAGCTCACTGCAGCCTTGACCTTCTGGGCTCAGTTGATTCTCTCACCTCCTCTTGAGTAGCTGAGACTACAGGCATGTGCCACCACACTCAGCTACTTTTTTGTATTTTTTGTAGACATAGGGTTTTGCCATGTTGCCCAGGCTGGTCTCAAACTCCTGGGATCAAGCAATCCACCTCCCTTAGCCTCCCAAAGTGCTGGGATTACAGGCATGAGCCACTGGTCGGCCTCATACGGATTTTCAGAAGAACAGAGGGAAGGCGTGGTGACTCACTCCTGTAATCCCAGCAGTTTGAGAGACCGAGGCGGTGGATCACCTGAGGTTAGGAATTCCAGACCAGCCTGGCCAACATGGTGAAACCCTGTCTCTACAAAAATACAAAAGAAAATTAGCCAGGCATGATGGTGGGTGCCTATAATCCCAGCTACTTGGGAAGCTGAGGTGGAAGAATCTCTTGAACCCTGAGGCAGAGGTTGCAGTGAGGTGAGATTACACCACTGCACTCCACCCTGGGCAACACTGTGAGACTCTGTCTCAAAACAAAAACAAAAAAGAAACCCAGCTAGGCACAGCGGCCGATCCCTGTAATCCCAGCTACTTGGGAGTCTGAGGCAGGAGAATTGTTTGAACCCCAGGAGGCAGAAGTTGCGGTGAGCCAAGATCGCACCATTGCACTCCAGACTGGGCAACAGGAGCCAAACTCCTCAAAAAAAGAAAAAGAGCCAGGCGTGGTGGCCATGCCTGTAGTCGTAACTATTCAGGAGGCTGAGGCTGGAGGATCTCTTGAGTCCACGAGTTGTGGGCTGTAGTGTGCTATGCCGATCGGGTGTCCGCACTAAGTTCGGCATCAATATGGTGACCTCCCCGGGAGCGGGGGATCACCAGGTTGCCTAAGGAGTGGTGAACCGGCCCAGGTTGGAAACGGAGCATGTCAAAACTCTCATGCTGATCAGTAGTGGGATTCCGCCTGTGAATAGTCACTGCACTCCAGCCTGGGCAACGTAGCGAGACCCCGTCTCTTAAAAAAGAAGAGAAAAGAAAAACCTAAGAGTGTGTGGAAAATAGAAATAAAAGATAAAAAATATAAACTTCTAGTCAGGTGTGGTGGCTCATACCTGTAATCCCAGTGCTTTGGGAAGCTGAGGTGGGCGGCTCACCTGGTCAGGAGTTCGAGACCAGCCTGGCCAACATGGTGAAACCCCGTCTCTACTAAAAATACAAAAATTAACTGGACATGGTGGCGGGCACCTGTAATCCCAGCTACTTGGGAGGCTGAGGCAGGAGAATTGCTTGAGCCTGGGAGGCGGAGGTTGCAGTGAACTGAGATCACGCCACTGCATCCAGCCTGGGTGACAGAGCAAGATTGTCTCAAAAAAATATATACATTTTTTTGAAAAATATTTGTATAAAAACATATATATTTATAAACTTCTCATAAGCTCCACCAAGGTCAAGACACTTTGTAAGCAATGATACTAGCCATTTATTTTTGTCTTTTGTTTGCAGTACCTAGATACCAGCTACTTCATCCATCCCCAATGAATTGGAGGTCCTGGTAGTTTAACCACATCAGTGCAATCTTTTTTACATTATTTACCGAAGAGAAATGGGTGCCCTTTACAGATTTTTTAAGATTAGGAAAGAAAAAGAAGTCAGAGGGTACTAAATCCTGACTGTAAGGTGGATGCCTAATGGTTTTCCATAGAAACTCTCTCAAAATTGCTCTTGTTTGATGAGCGGTATGGGCAGGAGCATTGCCGTGGTAGAGAAGGACTCTCTGGTGAAGCTTTCCTGGGTATTTTTCTGCTAAAGATTTAGCTAACTTTCTCAAGACACTCTCGTAGTAAGCAGATGTTATTATTCTCTGGCCCTCCAGAAAGCCAACAAGCAAAATTCCTCAAGCAGCTCAAAAACTATTGCCATGACCTTTGCTCTTGGCCAGTCCACTTCGCTTGCCTGGACCACTTTTACTTCAAAGTCATTGCCTTGATTGTGCCGTGTCTTCAGAGTCATACTGGGAAAGCCATGTATCACCTCCCATTACACTTTCCCAATAGCTGCTTCATGATATGTTGGTTGGTGCAAAAGTCACTGCAGTTTTTGACATTCCTTTCAATGGCAAAAACCGTAATTAATTTTGCAGCAACCTAATAGATTCCACTAGTTTAGAATTTCCATTGAAAGCTCTGTTCTGTCTGTAGCTGATCTGGTTTTGGCACTCATCAAGTGGAAAGTTTTCTCAGCTTTTAACTTTTCAGTCGGAATTGTGTAAACTGAACCAGTTGAGATGACTGTGGTGTTGTCTGTTGTTTCTGCTGTTTATTTTGTTTTTTTTTTTGAGATGGGGTCTCACCGTGCTACCCAGGCTGGAGTGCAGTGGCATGATCTCAGCTCGCTGCAACCTCTGCCTCCTGGGTTCAAGCTATTCTGCCTCAACACCCCCCTAGTACCTAGGATTACAGGCATGTACCACCACACCTGGGTAATTTTTGTATTTTTGCTAGAGGCAGGGTTTCACCATGTTGGCGAGGCTGGTCTCAAACTCCTGACCTCAGTTGATCCACCCATCTCAGCCTCCCAAAGTGCTGGAATTATAGGCATGACTCACCACACCTGGCCATGTTTCTGCTGTTAATCGTTTGTCCTTTTCTTGGTTTGAGACAGTCTCACTCTGTCACCCAGGCTGGAGGCCAGTGGCACAATCTTGGCTCACTGCAACCTCCACCTCCCAGGCTCAAGCGATTCTCCTGCCTCAGCCTCCCAAGTAGCTGGGACTGTAGGCGCGTGCCACCACTCACAGGTAATTTTTGTATTTTTTTAGTAGAGAAGGGATTTCACCATGTTGGCCAGGCTCGTTTCAAACTCTGGACCTCAAGTGATCCACCTGCCTTGACCTTGCAGAGTGCTGGGATTATACGTGTGAGTCACCACACCTGGCCGATTCTTTTCAGTTAGGGCACAAATAGGATTCATTTTTTTCCTTGCAAATTCACGTGGATGACCTGCTGCTGCAGGCTTCATCTTAAACATCATCTTGTCCCTCTTACAAGTTACCCATTTGTAAACTGCTGATTTCTTTAGGTGCATTTTCCCCATAAACTTAGTAAAGCATCAGTGATTTTACCATTCTTCCACTTAAGCTTCACCCTAAATTTGATGTTTGTTCTTGCTTCAATTTTAGTAGAATTAATTTTGCTCTGATAGGAGCTCTTTTCAAACTGATGACTTCTCCTTTTTAATGCCTCAAACTAGATGCCGTCGAGGTATTTTATGGGTTAGTACCAGTTTATTTTGGTGCAAAAAGATTTTGCAATCCATGCGTAGTTTCTTGATAATATACATTTTCCATGGACTTTTTGAAGACTTCTCATATGGCTGTTGATACAATTGGGCTCTGTGCCTGCACCCAAATCTCATCTTGAATTGTAAACCTCATGTGTCAAGGGAGGAACTTGGTAGGAGGTGACTGGATTATGGGGGCAGTTTCCCACATGCTGATATCGTGATAGTGATTAAGTCTCCCGAGATGTGATGGTTTTATACAAGGCAGGTTTTCCTATGCTCACACTTCACCTCTGCTCTGCCACAATGTAGATGTGCCCGCTTCCCCTTCTGCCATGATTATAAATTTTCCGAGGATCCACCAGCCATGCAGAACTGTGAGTCAGTTAAACCTCTTTTCTTGGGCCGAGCGCGGTGGCTCACACATGTAATCCCAGCACTTTGGGAGGCCGAGGCGGGCAGATCATGAGATCAAGAGATCGAGACCATCCTGGCCAACATGGTGAAACCCCGTCTCTACTAAAAATAGAAAAATTATCTGGGCGTGGTGGCACGCGCCTGTAGTCCCAGCTACTTGGGAAGCTTAGGCAAGAGAATCACTTGAACCCGGCAGGCAGAGGTTGCAGTGAGCCAAGATCGCATCATTGCACTCCAGCCTGGTGACAGAGCAAGACTCCGTCTCAAAAACAAAAAAACCCACATCTTTTCTTTATAAATTACCCACAATTGGATATTTCTTTCTACCAGTGCGAAAACTGATACAGCTGTGAAAGAAATGGAGATAGGGCTAGGCGCGGTGACTCACACCTGTAATCCCAGCACTTTGGGAAGCCAAGGCTGGTGGATCACCTGAGGTCGAGAGTTCGAGACCAAGAAGGCCCAACATGGTGAAACACCATCTCTACTAAAAATACAAAAATTAGCTGGGTGTGATGGTGCACACCTGTAGTCCCAGCTACTTGAGAGACTGAGGCAAGAGAATTGCTTGAACCCAGGAGGTTGAGGTTGCAGTGAGTGGAGATCATGCCATTTCACTCCAGCCTGGGCAACAGAGGGAGAATCCATGTCAAAATAAAAAAAAGAAAGAAAGAAAGAAATGGGGATACATAGGTTAATGAAGCATTATTTTGTTTTTGTTTTTTGAGACGGAGTCTTGCTCTATCACCAGGCTGGAGTACAGTGGCACAATCTCGGCTCACTGCAACCTCTGCCTCCCGGATTCAAGCGATCCAACTGCCTCAGCCTCCGAGTATCTGGGACTACAGGTGCACACCACCATGCCTGGCTAATTTTTTGTATTTTGGTGGTGACAGGGTTTCACCATATTGGCCAGGATGGTCTAGATCTCCTAACCTTGTGATCCACCTGCCTAGGCCTCTCAAAGTGCTGGGATTACAGGCGTGAGCCACCGTGCCCGGCCCCCTGTTAAGCAATTTTTAAAATCCATCTTGAATTGATATACTTTTCATCAGTACCACCTTTCTTCTACTTTGCTCCCCTTCCTCTCCTTTCTTGTGCTGTAGGCAGCGGGGGTGAGGACCACTTCCTAATAAAGCACAATTTCATGTCCTTAATAAATATAGGCCTGGCGTGGTGGCTCATGCTTCAGCACTTTGGGAAGCCACGGCAGGAGGATCACTTTGAGGCCAGGAGTTCAAGACAAGCCTGGGGCCAGTCTTGGTGGCTCATGTCTATAGTCCCAGCACTTTGGGAGGCCAATGTGAGCAGATCATTTGAGGTCAGGAGTTTGAGATCAGCCTGAAAAACATGGTACAACACTGTCTCTACTAAAAATACAAAAATTAGCTGGGTGTGATGGCGCATGCCTGTAGTCCCAGCTACTTGGGGGCTGAGGCAGAAGAATTGCTTGAACTGGAGTGACAGAAGTTGCAGTGAGCTGAGATCACACCACTGTACTCCAGTTTGGGCAACAAAGCAAGACTCTATCTCAGACAAAACAACAACAACAACAAAAACGAAATGGGCCGCTGTGATGGCTCCTGCAGGTAACCCTAGCATTCGGGAGGCCAAGGCAGGAGGATCACTTAGCTTCAAGAGTTCGAAACAGCCTGGGCAACATAGGGTGACCCCATCTCTGCTAAAATTTTAAAACTTAGCCCAATGTGACAGCACAGGTCTGCAATCCCAGTTACTAGGGAGCTGAGGAGGGAAGATTGCTTGAGTCTGGAATGTCAAGGCTGTATCATGCCACTTGCACTGCAGCCTGGCTGACACAGTGAGACCCTGTCTCCAAAAAAAAAGAAATTTAATCAGGCATATATTTGGTCTTAAATGACTGGGCTTTAGTATATATTAATACATAATTTATGACTCAGAAAATCCCATGTAAAAGCTTAGTAGCATTGTTGTAACAGTAACATGTTTCGTTGTACTTCAGGATCGTCCAAGAATGAAGCTTTGCCATCCAGGAGCTCGAAGCCAAGGTCAACTCTGGTTCCCTAATGACACCGTCAATTCTGGATATTCAGCAGTAGAAAGAAAGCAGGAAAGTGGTATTAGCCATAGAAAAGAAGGAGAGGGAGTGATAATTCCAGATGGCCTTAGGTGTCCTGACTGTCTAGGCAGCCAAAGAGCACATGTAAGGGAATCCAGAGGGCAAAGGAATAGAGAGAAAGAGGGTCGCTGTGCTGGTGAAGTACACAGCAGAGGAGTAAGTTTTGCGTGAAAACAGGAATCTGATCGGAGGTTGAAAATTGGAAGTACAATCTTACTGTGTCTGCAATTTTTATAAATTAATTTTAAAGTGTCACAAAAAGCTGATAGCGAGGATATGCATTACAATTTGCAGGGGGAAATGTCAAGTGAGGACTTCATGTATGACGAGAGAAAAGTAAGAGCTGGTTCTAAATCAAAAGCTGTTGTTCATCCTGAATTGAATTTTCTAAATTTGGGGTGGAGCAGAGTCGCTTTGAAGCCTTGTTCCAATCTAGTTCTATTGCATTGTTGATGATAACTGTTGACTTTGTGTAGTGTAGAAGCAACAAGCATGTCCTTGTACAAGTACAGGGAAGGATAGAACACATTTTTGTTGATTCATGCATTCATTCATTTATATATTGAGACGGAGTTTTACTCTTATCACCCAGTCTGGAGTGCAGTGGTGCAATCTCGGCTCCTTGCAACCTCTGACTCCCGGGTTCAAGCGATTCTCCTGTCTCAGTCTCCCATATAGCTGGAATTACAGGCACCTGTCACCATGCCCGGCTAATTTTTGTATTTTTGGTAGAGATGGGGTTTCACCATGTTGGCCAGTCTGGTCTGGAACTCCTGACCTTAGGTGATCCGCCTGCCTTGGCCTCCCAAAGTGCCACAATTACAGGTGTGAGCCACCGTGCCTGGCTGATACAAACATTTAAGTAGTCATGTTACTTCTGTATCCAATGTCCTAAAGCTTCAAGATTAGTTTTAGTTTTTTGTTTGCTTACATAGCTCAGCATAAAAATATTGTAAAACATCTCATTTTGCCTTCAGCATTTTTTCTATTAAGAGGTAAAATGGAGTCCTTATTTGACTCTTGACAATCCAGTTTGTTTTATCTCAGTTCTCATGATCTGAGTACATAACCTCTCCAGGAGGGAAATGGCACCAATATCTGCTGTTGTTAAATAGCATCTTTTAGTCTCAGCTTGTTTTGTTTTGATGTCTATAAATAGTAAGAGCATTCAAGTATGAAGCTAAGTCTAGTGAGTCATTTTACTAAATAGCTGTGAGTTTTGAGAAATTAATTTTTTGATACTGAATTAACCTCTTGGAAGTATTGATAGGGGATGAATGATGTTAGTTTCTGCCTTCACTAGCATGCCTTTGTTTTGTCCAGGGAATAATCAGTTCATGGTTCATTCCTGTAGTAGGCCGTTATTGCATTGCTAGCTATAAAGAAATACCTAAGACTGGGTTGTTTCTAAGAAAAGAGGTTTAATTGGCCCACAGTTCTGCAAGCTGTATAAGCATGCCATCTGACATCGCTAAGCTTCTGGGAGGCCTCAGGGAGCTTTTACTCATGGCAGAGGTGAAGCAGGGGCAGGCATCCCACATCACAGAGTGAGCAAGAGAGTGAGTGTGGGGAGGAGGTGCCACACTTCACAACAACCAGATCTGTAAGAACTCACTGTGGAGAGGACAGCACCAAGCCATGAGGGACTCCGCCCCCTAACCCAAACACCCCACCAGGCCCCACCTCCAACACTGGGGATTATATTTCCACTAGATTTGAGTGGGGACAAGTATCCAAACCACATCAACTATTCTTGTCCCGTAAGAACAAAATGTTTAGGCAACATCCTTGAGCTTTTGCTTGATTTTCATTCATCCTGCCAGTCCTTCCTGAGCCACCGTGTCCTGCCACATGTGGATTTTTAAAAGAACATAGGCCAGGCATGGTTACTTCCACCTGTAATCCCAACACTGTGGGAGACTGAGGTGGGTGGTTCACCTGAGGTCAGAAGTTCGAGAGCAATCTGGCCAACATGGCAAAACCCCATCTCTACCAAAAAATACAAAAAAAAAATTTAGCCAGGCATGGTGGCTGCACCTGTAGTCCAGATTTTTCAGGAGGCTCAGGCAGCAGAATCACGTGAGGTGGTGGTTGCAGTGAGCAGAGATCACGCCACTACACTCCTGTCTAGGTGACAACAAGACTCCAAACCCCCACCCCCCCCTAAAAAGGCCAAGTGTGGTGTCACACGCCTGTTGTCCCAGCACTTTGGGAGGCCAAGGTAGGTGTTTCACTTGAGATCAGGGGTCCGAGACCAGCCTCGCTAACATGGCAAAACCCCATCTCTACTAAAAAAACAAAAATTAGCCAGGCCCGGTGGCAGGGGCCTGTAATCCCAACTACTCTGGAGGCTGAGGCAGGAGGATTGCTAGAACCCAGAAGGCGGAGGTTGCAGTAAGCCGAGATCGCACCACTGCACTCCTGCCTGGGTGACAGAGCTAGACTCTATCTCAAAAAGAAAAGAAACATAAAAAAAGAAAAGTTTGTGAAAAATAGAAATAAAAGGAAAAAATATAAATTTCTCATCATAAGATTCACCAAGGTCGACACTTTTGTCAGCAATGATACTAGCCATTTATTTATTTATTTTTGTCTCTTGCTCACAACAATTGGATACTAACCATTTCATCCATTCCCAAAGAAGTGGAAGTCCTGGGAATTTAACCATATCAATGCACTCTTTCTTACATAATCAATTGAAGAGAAATGGGTGCCCTTTACAGACTTTTTAAGATTAGAAGACAGAAAGGAGTCAGAAGGAGCTAAATTCCTACTGTAAGGTAGATGCCTAATGGTTTCCCATTGAAACTTTCAAAATTGCACTTGTTTGATGAGAGGCATGAGCAGAAGCTTTGCTGAGGAAGAAAAGGCCTCTCTGGTGAAGCTTCCTGGGCATTTTGCTGCTAACGCTTTGGCTTTCTCAAAACACTCTCATAATAAGCAGGTGTGGTTTTTCGTCTACCCTCCAGAAAGTCAACAAGGAAAGTTCCTCAAGCAGCTCAAAAAACTATTGCCATGACCTTTGCTCTTGGCCAGTCCACTTCGCTTTGACTGGACCACTTTCACCTCTTTGGAGCCATTACTATGATTATGCTTTGTCTTCAGAGTCATACTGGGAAAGCCATGTATCACCTCCTGTTACACTTTCCAAATAGCTGCTTCATGATCTATTGGTTGGTACCAATGTAATTGTGGTTTTTGACATTCCATGGCATAAACAGCAATTAATATGCAGCAACTAGTAGATCCCACTTGTTTAAAATTTCCATTGAAAGCTCTGTCTCGTCTGCAGTTGATCTGGTTTTGGCACCCATCAAGTGGAAAGTTTGCTTAGCTTTTAATTTTTCAGTCAGAATTGTGTAAGCTGAAACAATTGGGATGTCTATGGTGTTGGCTGTTGTTTCTGCTGTTAATTGTTGGTCCTTTTCTTTTTTTGAGAGAGTGTCACTCTTTCACAAAGGTTGGAGGCCAGTAGCACGATCTTGGCTCACTGCAACCTCCACCTCCCGGGTTCAAGTAATTCTCCTGCCTCAGCCTCCAGAGTAGTTGGGATTAGAGGCGCCTGCCACCGCACCCCCCAGATAATTTATGTGTATTAGATGTGGGGTTTCACCATGTTGGCCAGACTGGTCTTGAACTCCTGACCACAGGTGATCCGCCCGACTTGGCCTCCCAGAGTACTGGGATTACAGGGGTGAACCACCATGTCTGGCCAATGCGTTTCAGTTAGAGAACAAAGAGGATTGATTTTTTTTCCTTACAAATCGTTGTGAATGACCTGCTGCTGCAGGCTTCATCTTCAACATCGTCTTGTCCCTTCTTACGAGTTTTCCATGTGTAAACTGCTGATTTCTTTAGGGGCATTGTCCCCATAAACATTTGGTAAAGCATCAGTGATTTTACCATTCTTCCACCCAAACATCACCTTAAAGTTAATGTTTGTTCTTCCTTCAGTTTTAGCAGAATTCAGTTTGCTCTGATACTGGCTTTTTAAAAAATTATTATTTCTCCTTTTTCATACCTCAAACTAGATCCTGTTGATGTATTTTTTAACAGGTTAGTACCAGTTTCTTTTGGTACCAAAAGATTTTGCAATTTATGCATAGTTTCTTGATAATAACTTTTTGAAGACTTCTCATATGGCTGTTGATACGATTGGGCTCTGTGCCCCCACCCAAATCTCATCTTGAATTGTAATCCTCATATGTCAAGGGAGGAACTTGGTGGGAGGTGATTTGATTATGGAGGCAATTTCCCACATGCTGATTTCGTGATAGTGAATAAGTCTCATGAGATCTGTCGGTTTTATACAAGGCAGTTTTTCCTATGCTCACACTTCACCTCTGGTCTGCTGCCATGTAAGACGTGCCTGCTTCCCCTTCTGCCATGATTGTAAATTTCCTGAGGCTTCCCGAGCCATGTGGATTGTGAGTCAATTAAACCTCTTCTCTTTCTATATTATATAGTTTCAGGTATTTCTTTCTACCAGTGTGAAAACCGACTAATAGAGCTGTAAAAGAAATGGAGATACACAGGTTAATGGTTTTAATGAAGCATCATTTTAAATATGAGAACATAAGTTTAGAAGCCAAAAGGAAACTCTAGACGGATGAATACCCAAGAGAAAGGACAACTAATAGTGTAGGCTTCCTCTAAAGGCAGGTGAAAATGGAAGCCAAAGTAGAGATTAGAGGAGAAACAACGTTCCTGAATGACCAGGTGTGAGTTGATACCGCTTGCCTCTTTGTCTAGCCTGTTGCCAGCCATCTCAAGGCTGTCTTCATGTCAGCATCTCCCTCTTTTGTTCTACTTGCCTTGCCTGTCCAGCTCTGGGTAAACTGCGTTTCCCCACCCCACCCTCTTAAATTTCTTCCACTGGCTCATTCATTTAGCAAACATGTACCAATCACTGACTGTGTGTCCAGCCCTGGAGGTCAAGGGTTCAAATCAGTCCTTGTGCCTGTGGAACTCATGTTTCAGTGTTGGCAAGAGACAAGTAGCAATAATCAGATCATGATGCACGATGTCAGAAGGGTCGTAGTAGCACGGGGTGGTGTGGGAGCCTGCCCCTAAGCTGCAAGTGTTGCTGGAGAAATCCTCAACCAGATCAACTGGCCAAACCACAGGAATGCCCTCCCTCCTGCTAAGCAATTTTTTTGCCCCCCCCCCCCCCCCCGCTAAGCAATTTTTAAAACCCATCTTGAATTGAGTATCCTTTCCCAGCGCCACCTTTCTTCTAATTTGCCACCCTTGCTCTCGTTTCTTGTGTTGCAGGCAAGAGGGGTGAGAACCACTTCCTCATAAAGCATCATTTCATGTCCTTAATAACTATAGGCCAGGCACAGTGGCTCATACTTAATCCCAGCACTTTGGGAGGCCAAGGCGGGTGGATCACTTGAGGTCAGCAGTTGGAGACAAACCTGGCCTACATGGTGAAACCCCATCTCTACTAAAAATACAAAAATTAGCCGGGCATGGTGGGGTGCACCTGTAGTCCCAGGTACTCGGGAGACTGAGGCAGGAGAATTGCCTGAATTTGAGAGGCACAGGTTGCAGTGAGCCGAGACCGCAAACTGCACTCTAGCCTGGGCAACAAGAGCAAAATTTTGTCTCAAAAAAAAAAGAAATGGGCCAAGCGTGATGCCTCATGCAGGTAATCCTAGCATTTGGGAGGCCAAGGCAGGAGGATGGCTTAACTTCAGGAATTCAAGACCATCCTGGATAACATAGGGAGACCCCACCTCTATTAAAAATTTTAAAACGTAGCCCGGTATGGTAGAGCGTGTCTGCAATCCCAGCTACTAGGGAGCTGAGTTGGGAGGATCGCTTGAGTCTGGAATTATTGAGGCTGCAGTGAGCCGCAGTCTTGCCACTGGCACTTCAGCCTGGATGACACAATGAGACCATGTCTCCAAAAAAAAGGAAGTGATAGCAGGCTTATAAAATAATGATTACAAAATGGTTGCTTTTCTTTGGAGATGGAGAGAGGAAGTGGTCAAGTTGTCATTTACCATGCCCTCAGTGACTGGGCTTTAGTATATATTAATATATAAGTTATGACCTGAAAATCGCAAGTAAAAGTTTGGTAGCATTGTTGTAACAGTAACATATTCTGTTGTACTTCAGGATTATCCAGGGACACAGCGTTACCTTCCAGGAGCTCGAAACCGAGGTCGACTCTGGCACCCTGATGACAAGTCTGAAGATTCAGCAGTAAAAAGAAAGCAGGAAAGTAGTATTACCCATAGAAAAGGAGAGGATGGGCATGATGGCTCACGCCTGTAATCACAGCACTTTGGGAGGCCGAGGTGGGTGGATCACCTGAGGTCAGGAGTTTGAAACCAGCCTGGCCAACATGGTGAAACCCTGTCTCTACTAAAAATACAAAAGTTAGCCAGGCGTGGTGGCAGGTGCCTGTAGTCCCAGCTACTTGGGAGACTGAGGCAGGAGAACTGCTTGAACTCAGGAGGTGGAGGTTGTGGTGAACCATGATTGTGCCACTGCACTCCAGCCTGGGCAACAGAGTGAGACTCCATCTCAAAAAAATAAAAGAAAAAGAAAAGGAGAGGAGTATGCAGCTGAGGAGTAAGTTTTGCGTCAAAGCAGGAATCCAATCAGAGGTTCAGAATTGGAAGTACAATTTCATTTTTTTGCAATTTCTAAAATTCAACAAAGTGTCAGAAAAAGCTGATAGCGAGGACATGCATTACAGTTTGCAGGGGGGAAATGTCAAGTGAGGACTTAATCATGTATGACACAAGAGAAAAGTAAGAGCTGTTTCTAAAATCAAAAGCTGTTCATCCTGACTTGAATTACTAAATTTTGGTGGAGCAGAGTCGCTTTGAAGCCTTGTTCCCCTCTAGTTATACTGAATTGCTGAATGTAACTGTTGACTCTGGGTAGTGTAGAAGTCACAGGCATGTCCTTGTAGCACAAGTACAGGGGAAGGATAGAACAAACTTTCATTGATGCAAACATTTAAATAGTCATGTTACTTCTATATCCAGTGTCCTAAAGTTTTAGAATTAGTTTCAGTTTTTTGTTTGCTTATATGAGCTTAGCATGAGGAATATTTGTAAACATCTCATTTTGTCTTCCTTCAGCATTTTTTCTATTAAGAGGTAAAATGTAGTCCTTGTTGGATTCCTGACAATCCAGTTTGTTTTATCTCAGGTCTCATGATCTAAGCGCATACCCTCTCCAGGAGGGAAACTGCACCAATGCCTGCTGTTGTTAGATGGCAACTTTTAGTCTCAGCTTGTTTTGCTTTGATGTCTATAAATAGTAAGAGCATCCAAGTATGTAGCTAAGTGTGGTGAGTCACTTTACTAAATAGCTGTGAATTTTGAGAAATTAATTTTTTGATACTGAATTAACCTCTTGGAAGTATTGATAGGGGATGAATGATGTTAGTTTCTGCCTTCACTAGCATGCCTTTGTTTTGTCCAGGGAATAATCAGTTCATGGTTCATTCCTGTAGTAGGCCGTTATTGCATTGCTAGCTATAAAGAAATACCTAAGACTGGGTTGTTTCTAAGAAAAGAGGTTTAATTGGCCCACAGTTCTGCAAGCTGTATAAGCATGCCATCTGACATCGCTAAGCTTCTGGGAGGCCTCAGGGAGCTTTTACTCATGGCAGAAGGTGAAGCAGGGGCAGGCATCCCACATCACAGAGTGAGCAAGAGAGTGAGTGTGGGGAGGAGGTGCCACACTTCACAACAACCAGATCTGTAAGAACTCACTGTGGAGAGGACAGCAGCAAGCCATGAGGGATCCGCCCGTAACCCAAACACCCCACCAGGCCCCACCTCCAACACTGGGGATTATATTTCCATGAGATTTGGGTGGGGACAAGTATCCAAACCACATCAACTATTCTTGTCCCGTGAGAACAAAATGTTTAGGCATCCTTGAGCTTTTGCCTGATTTTCATTAATCCTGCCAGCCCTTCCCTAACATGGCATCTGTTTCCCTTTACTTACTAAATCACCACTGTATGTTTGCCCAGCTTTTACAAACAGATAGCCCAAGAGGCAGGTACAAGAGCCACCAAAAATGATTGAAAGTGAATGATTCTCAACTGGGTGAAAGTCCTAAGGGAAGGGAAAATTTAGATAAGGAGAATGATTGACAGTGTCCCATGTCACAGAAGCTTAAGAAATGGAAGTGTTCATTAGATTTGGCAGTTGTGAGGTCATTAGTGAACTATTGAGACTGGTGACCTAAAAGAGACAGAAACCCTGTTACAGTGAGGGGTGAATGGCAGGTGGGAAGTGGATGTATGGATTTGGAATTCATCTCTTTTTAGGTGGCCATTGTAGTCCTGGCCATTCTGGCACTTTAGGGGGAGAGAGTGAAGTAAGAAAAGCAGACCTAGGGCCCAGCCTTGAATACGCTAACATTAGATAGAGGTAAGGAAATGTATGTACAAAGACAGAGAAGGAGAAGCCAGAGAGTAGGCGAAAAACCAGAAGATTCTGGGTTACTTAATCCAAGAGAAAAGTGTTTCAAGGAAGAGGAGTGGCCAGCAGGGTGCGATGCTGCTGAATGGCCAAGCGGGATGCCTGAAAAAGGCCATGGCATTCAGTGACTTGCAAATCACTGATGCCCTAGAAATATGGGGCATAGAAGTCAGATCGGGTTGAGAATGGAAACAATATGCAACTTTTTAGAGAAGTACAAGGGAACTTCAAAAGTCTGTGGACTCTTAGTTCTACTCTGAGGTCTCCTTCACATTCTCCTGAACCTATAAATGTGTAACTCTCATAAAGAATCATGGCTTGCAATGAGTTCCTATATGGATTTATTTTTATTTTTATTTTTTTACAAGAAGTCTCGCTGTATTACCCTGGCTGGAGTGCAGTGGTGCCATCTCAACTCACTGCATCCTCCACCTCCCACGTTCAAGCGATTCTCCTGCCTCAGCCTCCCAAGCAGCTGTGACTATAGGCATGTGCTAACATGCCCAGCTAATTTTTGTATTTTTAGTAGAGACAGGGTTTCACTATGCTGGCCAGGCTGGTCTTGAACTTCTGACCTTGTGTCTGCCTGCCTCAGCCTCTAAAAGTACTAGGATTATAGGCATGAGCCACTGCTCCCAGACTTTTTCTTTTTCCTTCTTTTTTTTTTTTAAGGTATGGTCTCCGTCTGTCACCCAGGCTGGAGTGCAATGGCACAATCATGGCTCACTGCAGCCTTGACCTCCCAGATTCAAACGATTCTCCTTCCTCAGCCTCCCAAGTAGCTGGCATTACAGGTGCCTGCCACCACGCCCAGCTTATTTTTGTATTTGTACTAGAGAAAGGGGTTCACCACCTAGCCAGGCTGGTCTCGAACTCCGGACCTCAAGTGATCTGCCCACCTAGACCTCTCCAGGTACTGCAATTACAGGCATGAGCCACTACACCGGCCTGTATTTTCTCTTTTTCTTTTCTTTGACACGGAGTTTCGCTCTTGTTGCCCAGGCTGGAGTGCAATGACGCGATCTCGGCTCACTGCAACCTCCGCCTCCCAGGTTCAAGCGATTCTCCTGCCTCAGCCTCCCAAGTAACTGGGAGTACAGGCATGTGACACCACGCCAAGCTAATTTTTTATATTTTTAGTAGAGACGAGGTTTCTTCATGTTGGTCAGGCTGGTCTTGAACTCCCAACCCCAGGTGATCTGCCCGCCTCAGCCTCCCAAAGTCCCAAAGTGCTGGAATTACAGGCATGAGCCACCGCACCCAGCTTTTTTTTTTTTTTTTTTTTTTTTTTTTAAAGACGAAGTCTCATTCTGTTGCCCAGGGTAAAATGCACTGGCCTGATCTCAGCTCACTACAACCTCCACCCCCGGAGTTGAAGCAATTCTTTTTTTTTTTTTGAGATGGAGTCTCACTCTGTCGGCCAGGCTAGAGTGCAGTAGCACAATCTTGGCTCACTGCAACCTCTGCCTCCCGGGTTCAAGCGATTCTCCTGCCTCAGCCTCCTGAGTAGCTGGGATTATAGGCGCACGCCACCACGCCCAGCTAATTTTTGTATTTGTAGTACAGACCGGGTTTCACCATGTTGGTCAGGCTGCTCTTGAACTCCTGACCTCATGATCTGCCCGCCTTGGCCTCCCAAAGTGTTGGGATTACAGGCGTGAGCCACCGCGCCGGCAGAGTTGAAGCAATTCTTGTGTCTCAGCCTCCCCAGTAACTAGGATTACAGGCGCCCACCACCACACCCGGCGAATTTTTGTATTTTCAGTAGCAACAGGTTTTCACTATGTTGGCCAGGCTGGTCTTGAACTCCTGACCTCAGGTGATCCACCTGCCTTGACCTCCCAAAGTGATGGGATTACAGGCATGAGTCACTGCACCCAGCCTGAACTTTTTTTGTTGTTGTTTTTGGTTTTTTTGTTTTTCTTTGGAGATGAAGTCTCACTCTTGTTTCCCAGGCTGGAGTGCAGTGGCGGGATCTTGGTTCACTCACTGCAACTTCTGCTTCCCAGGTTCAAGTAATTCTCCTACCTCAGCCTCCCAAGTAGCTAGGATTACAGGTGCCTGCCATGATGCCTGGCTAATTTTTATATTATTAGTAGAGATGAGGTTCCACCATGTTGGCCAGGGTGGTCTCAAACTCCTGAACTGAGGTGATCCACCCACCTTGGCCTCCCAGAGCGCCGGGATTACAGGGGTGAACCACCATGTCTGGCCAATGCGTTTCAGTTAGAGAACAAGAGGATTAATTTTTTTCTATGCAAATTGATGTGGATGACCTGCTGCTGCAGGCTTCATCTTCAACCTCATCTTGTCCTTCTTACAAGTTATCCATTTGTAGACTGCTCATTCCTTTAGGGATATTGTCCTCATAAACTTTTGGTAAAGCATTAATGATTTTTCCATTCTTCTATTCAAGCTTCAGCTTAAATTTTATGTTTGTTCTTCCTTCAATTTTAGCAGAATTCATTGTGCTCTGATAGGGGCCTTTTTCAAACTGATGATGTCTCCTTTTTATGCCTCAAAGTAGATCCTTTTGAGATATTTTTTAACGAGTTAGTACCAATTAAGTTTGGTGCTGAAAGATTTTGCAATCTATGCGTAGTTTCTTGATAATACACATTTTCCATGGACTTTTTGAAGACTTCTCATATGGCTGTTGATATGATTGGGCTCTGTACCCCCACCCAAATTTCATCTTAAATTGTAATCCTCATATGTCAAGGGAGGAGCTTGGTGGGAGGTGATTGGATTATGGGGGCAGTTTCCCACAGGCTAATCTTGTGATAGTGAGTGAGTCTCACAGGATCTGATGGTTTTAAACAAGGCAGTTTTTCCTATGTTTGCACTTCACCTCTAGTCTGCTGCCATGTAACATGTGTCCACTTCCCCTTCTGCCATGATTATAAGTTTCCTGAGGATCCCCCCAGCCATGCAGAATTGTTAGTCAATTAAAAACGTCTTCAGCTGGGCACGATGGCTCACACTTGTAATCCCAGCACTTTGGGAGGCCGAGGCAGGTGGATCACTTGAGGTCGGGGGTTCGAGACCAGCCTGGCAAACATGGTGAAACCCCATCTCCACTAAAAATACAAAAATTAGCTGGGCATGCTGGCGCCTGCCTATAATTCGAGCTACTCAGGAGGCTAAGGCAGGAGAAGCACTTACACCCAGGAGGCGGAGGTTGCAGTGAGCCAAGATCGTGCCATTGGACTTCAGCCTGGGTGACAAGAGTGAGACTCCATCTCATTTACAAAAAAAAAAAAAATTAAACCTCTTATCTATATATGTTACCCACTGTTGGGTATTTTTTCTGCTAGTATGAAAACCGACTAATACAGCTGTGAAATAAATGGAGTTACATAGGTTAATGATGTTAATGAAGCAGTATTTTAAATATGATTAAGTAAGTTTAGAAGCAAAAGGAAATCTCTAGAAGGATGAATACCCAAGAGAAAGAGACAACTAATAGTGTAGGCTTCCTGCAAAGGCAGGTGAAAATGGAACCCAAGGTAGAGGTTAGAGGAGTCGGCCTTAGGAGGAGCAATTCTCCTGAACTATCAGGCGTGAGTTGATACCGCTTGCCTCTTTGTCTAGCCTGTTGCCAACCATCTCAAGGCTGTCTTCATGTCAGCATCTCCCCTCTTTTGTTCTACTTGCCTTGCCTGTCCAGCTCTGGGTAAACTGCGCTTCCCCACCCCACCCTCTTAAATTTCTTCCACTGGCTTATTCATTTAGCAAACATGTACCAATCACTGACTGTGTGTCCAGCCCTGGAGGTCAGGGGTTCAAATCAGTCCTTGTGCCTGTGGAACTCATGTTTCAGTGTTGGCAAGAGACAAGTAGCAATAAGCCGATCATGATGCACGATGTCAGAAGGGTCGTAGTAGCACGGGGTGGTGTGGGAGCCTCCTGCCCCTAAGCTGCAAGTGTTGCTGGAGAAATCCCCAACCAGATCAACTGGCGAAACCACAGGAGCGCCCTCCCTCCTGCTAAGCAATTTTTAAAACCCATCTTGAATTGATATCCTTTCCCAGCACCACCTTTCTTCTTCTAATTTGCCATCTTGCTCTCATTTCTTATGTTGCAGACAAGGGGGGTAAGGACCACTTCTTTGTGAAGCATAATTTCATGTCCTTAATAACTATAGGCCAGGCACAGTGGCTCATGCCTATAATCCCAGCACTTTGGGAGGCCAAGGCGGTGGATCACTTGAGGTCAGCAGTTGGAGACAAACCTGGCCTACATGGTGAAACCCCATCTCTACTAAAAATACAAAAATTAGCCGGACATGGGGGCATGTACCTGTAGTCCCAGCTATTCAGGAGACTGAGGCAGGAGAATCATTTGAACTCGGGAGGCAGAGGTTGCAGTAAGCCAAGATCACACCACTGCACTCCAGCCTGGGCAACAAGAGCAAAACTCTGTCTGAAAAAAAAAAAAAAAGAAGGCCGGGCGCCGTGGCTCACGCCTGTAATCCCAGCACTTTAGAAGGCTGAGGTGGGTGGATCACAAGGTCAGGAGTTTGAGACCAGCCTGACCAACATGGTGAAACCCTGTGTCTACTGAAAATATAAAAAATTAGCCAGGCGTGGTGGTGCTCACCTGTAATTCCCGCTACTCCAGAGGCTGAGGCAGGAGAATCGCTTGAACCCGGGAGGTGGAGGTTGTAGTTAGCCGAGATCTGGCCACTAACTCCAGCGTGGGCGACAGAACGAGACTCTGTCACAAAAAAAAAAAAAAAAAAAAAAAAGAAAGAAATGGGCCAAGCATGATGGCTCATGCAGGTAATCTTAGCATTTGGGAGGCCAAGGCGGGAGGATTACTTAACTTCAGGTATTTGAGACCAGCCTGGATAACATAGAGAGACCCCCATCTTTATTAAAAATTTTTAAAATTTAGCCCAGTGACAGAATGTGCCTGCAATCCCAACTACTAGGGAGCTAAGGTGGGAGAATTGCTTGTGTCTAGTATGTCAAGGCTGCAGTGAGCCACAATCTTGCCATTTGCACTTCAGGCTGGGTGACAAAATGAGAACATGTCTAAAAAAAAAAGAAGTTATACTAGGCTTATAAAATAATAATTATGAAATGATTTCTTTTCTTTGGAGATGGAGAGAAGAAGTGGTCAAGTTGTCATTTACCATGCCTTTACATTTTTGGTCTTAAATGACTGGGCTTTAGTATATATTAACATATAAGTTATGACTTGAAAATCTCATGTCAAAGCTGAGTAGCATTGTTGTAACAGTAACATATGTCATTGTACTTCAGGATCATCCAGGGATGCAACGTTACCAACAAGGAGCTCGAAGCCAAGGTCGACCCTGGCGCCCTGATGACGGCACCCAGTCTGGAGATTCAGCACTAGAAAGAAAGCAGGAAAGTGGTATTAGCCATAGAAAAGAAGAGGAGAGGCCGGGTGTGGTGGCTCATGCCTGTAATCCCAGCACCTTGGGAGGCTAAGGCGAATGGATCACCTGAGGTCAGGAGTTTGAGACCAGCCTGGCCCACATGGTGAAACCCTGTCTCTACTAAAAATACAAAAGTTAGCTGGGCGTGGTGGCAGGCACCTGTAGTCTCAGCTACTTGGGAGGCTAAGGCAGGAGAATCGCTTAAACTCAGGAGGCAGAGGTTCCAGTGAGCCATGATCTTGCCACTGTACTCCAGCCTGGGCAACAGAGCGAGACTCTGTCTCCAAAAAAAAAAAAAAAAAAGAGAGAGAAGAGGAGAGGAATATACAGCAGAGGAGTAAGTTTTGCCTCAAAGCAGGAATCTGATCAGATGTCAGAACTGAAATTACAATCTCATTGTTTTTGCAATTTTTATAAATTAACTTTAAAGTGTCAGAAAAAGGTAATGGTGAGGACATGCATTGCAATTTGCAGGGACTTCATCACGTGTGACACGAGAGAAAAGTAAGAGCTGTTTCTAAAATCAAAAGCTGTTGTTCATCCTGACTTGAATTACTAAATTTTGGTGGAGCAGAGTCGCTTTGAAGCCTTGTTCCCCTCTAGTTATACTGAATTGCTGAATGTAACTGTTGACTCTGGGTAGTGTAGAAGTCACAGGCATGTCCTTGTAGCACAAGTACAGGGAAGGATAGAGCAAACTTTCATTGATGCAAACATTTAAATAGTCATGTTACTTCTATATCCAGTGTCCTAAAGTTTTAGAATTAGTTTCAGTTTTTTGTTTGCTTATATGAGCTTAGCATGAGGAATATTTGTAAACATCTCATTTTGTCTTCCTTCAGCATTTTTTCTATTAAGAGGTAAAATGTAGTCCTTGTTGGATTCCTGACAATCCAGTTTGTTTTATCTCAGGTCTCATGATCTGAGCACATACCCTTTCCAGGAGGGAAACTGCACCAATGCCTGTTGTTGTTAGATGGCAACTTTTAGTCTCAGCTTGTTTTGTTTTGATGTCTATAAATAGTAAGAGCATCCAAGTATGAAGCTAAGTGTGGTGAGTCACTTTACTAAATAGCTGTGAGTTTTGAGAAATTAATTTTTTGATACTGAATTAACCTCTTGGAAGTATTGATAGGGGATGAATGATGTTAGTTTCTGCCTTCACTAGCATGCCTTTGTTTGTCCACCAGGGAATGATCAGTTCATGGTTCACTCCTATATTAGGCCATTCTTGCATTGCTATAAGGAAACACCTGAGACTGGGTGGTTGATAAAAAAAGAGGTTTGGCCAGGCACAGTGGCTCATGCCTGTAATCCTAGCATTTTGGGAGGCCGAGGTGGGAGAATCACTTGATGTCAGGAGTTCAAGACCAGCCTGGCCAACATGGTGAAACCCGTCTTGACTAAAAATACAAAAAAATTAGCCAGGCATGGTGGCACATGCCTGTAATCCCAGCTACTCGGAAGGCCGAGGGAGGAAGAATCCCTTCAACCCAGGAGGCAGAGTTTGCAGTGAGCCGAGATTACACCACTGCACTCCAGCCTGGGAGACAGAGAGAAACTCTGTCTCAAAAAAAAAAAAAAAAAAAAAAAAAAAGGTTTATTTGGCTTACAGTTCTGCAGGCTGTACAAGCGAGGCATCTCAGATTGCTCAGCTTCTGGGAGGCCTCAGGGAGCTTTTACTCATGGCAGAAGGTGAAGCAGGGGCAGGCATCCCACATCACAGAGTGAGCAAGAGAGTGAGTGTGGGGAGGAGGTACCACACTTCACAACAACCAGATCTGTAAGAACTCACTGTGGAGAGGACAGCACCAAGCCATGAGGGATCCGCCCCGTAACCCAAACACCCCACCAGGCCCCATCTCCAACACTGGGGATTATATTTCCATGAGATTTGGGTGGGGACAAGTATCCAAACCACATCAACTATTCTTGTCCCGTAAGAACAAAATGTTTAGGCATCCTTGAGCTTTTGCCTGATTTTCATCCATCCTGCCAGCCCTTCCTAACATGGCATCTGTTTCCGTTTACTTACTAAATCACCACTGTATGTTTGCCCAGCTTTTAGAAACAGGTAGCCCAAGAGACAGGTACAAAAGCCACTAAAAATTATTGAAAGTGAATGATTCTCAACTGAGCGAGAGTCCTAAAGGAAGGGAAAATTTCAAGAAGGAGAATGACTGACAGTGTCCCATGTCATAGAGAGGTTAAGGAAGACAAGAAATGGAAGTGTTCATTGGATTTGGCAATTGTGATTTCATCAGTGAACTAATGAAACTGATGACCTAAAAGAGACAGAAACCCTGTTACAGTGAGGGGGTGAATGGCAGGTGGGAAGTGGATGTAAGGATTTGAAATTCATCTCTTTTTAGGTGGCCATTGAAGTCATGGCCATGGATTCTGTCACTTTAGGGGGAGAGAAAAGAGAAGCAGACCTAGGGCCCTGCCTCGAAAAACTAACATTACACAGAGGTAAGGCAGTGTATCTACAAAGACAGAGAAGGAGTAGCCAGAGAGTAGGAGAAAAACCAGAAGACTGGGTTACTTAATCCAAGAGAAAAGTGTTTTAAGGAAGAGGAGTGGCCAGCAGGGTTGGATGCTGCTGAATGGTCAAGTACGATACTTGACAAAGACCATAGCATTCAGTGACTTACACATCATTGATGACCTAGAATTATGGGGCAGGGAAGCCAGATTGGGTTGAGAAAGGAAAAGATACATACAACTTTTTAGAGAAGTACAAGGGAACTTCAAAAGTCTGTGGATCCTTAGTTCTACTCTGAGGCCTCCTTCACATTCTCCTGAATGTATAAATGTGTAATTGTCAGAAAGAAGCATGGCTTACAGTGAATTCCTAGATGGATTTTTAATTTTTATTTATTTATTTATTTTTGAGAGGGAGTCTTGCTCTGTCGCCAAGACTGGAATGCAGTGGTGCCATCTCGGTTCACTGCAACCTTCACCTCCCGAATTCAAGAAATTGTCCTGCTCTCCACCTCCCAAGTAGCTGGGATTACAGATGCCTGGTACCATGCATGGCTAATTTTGTATTTTTAGTAGAGACAGGGTTTCACCATGTTGGCCAGGCTGGTATCCAACTCCTGACCTCAAGTGATGTGCACACCTAAACCTCCCAATGGGCTGGGATTACAGGCGTGAGCCACTTGGCCCAGCCTGGATTTTTTTTTTTTCTTTTGAGGTAAGGTCTCTGTCTGTCACCACCGCTGGATTGCAACGACACAATCACGGCTCACTGCATCCTTGACCTTCTGGGTTCAGTTGATCCTCCCACATCAGCCTCCTGAGTAGCTGGGAATACAGACATGGGCCACCATGCTCAGCTAAATTTTGTATTTTTTGTTGAAACAGGGTTTTGCCATGTTGCACAGCTGGTCTCAAACTCTTGGGCTCAAGCATTCTCCCACCCCCCCCCAAAAAAAGAAAAGGATTCTCTGGTGAAGCTTTCCTGGGCATTTTTCTGCTAAAGCTTTGGCTTTCTCAAAACGCTCTCATATTAAGCAGATTTTATTCTTCAGCCCTCCAGAAAGTCAACAAGCAAAATATCTTGATCAGCTCAAAAAACTATTGTGATGACATTTGCTCTTGGCCAGTCCGCTTCGCTTTGACTGGACCACTTCCACCTGTTCAGAGTCATCACTTCGATTGTGCTGTGTCTTCAGAGTCATACTCGGAAAGCCACGTTTCACCTCCTGTTACACTTTCCCAATAGATGCTTCATGATCTATTGGTTGGTGCAAAAGTAATTGTGGTTTTTGACATTCCTTTCAATGGCAAAAACCGCAATTAATTTTGCAGCAACCAATAGATCCCACTTATTTAAAATTACCATTGAAAGCTCTGCTCTTCTCTGCAGCTGATCTGGTTTTGGCACCCATCAAGTGGAAAGTTTGCTCAGCTTTTAATTTTTCAGTCAGAATTGTGTAAGCTGAAGCCATTGCCATGTCTACGGTGTTGGCTGTTATTTTTGCTGTTAATTGTTGGTCCTTCCAAATTAGGGCACAAAGAAGATTAATTTTTTTCCTCACAAATTGATGTGGATAACCTGTTGCTGCAGGCTTCATCTTCAGCATTGTCTTGTCCTTTCTTAGAAGTTAACTATTTGTAAACTGCTGATTTCTTTAGGTGCACTGTCCCCATAAACTTTTCGTAAAGCATCAGTGATTTTACCATTCTTCCACCCAAGCTTCCCCCTAAATGTGATGTTTGTTGTCGTTGCTTCAATTTTAGCAGAATTCATTTTGCTCTGATTGGAGCTCTTTTCAAACTGATTACCTGTCCTTTTTAATGCCTCAAACTAGATCCTGCGGAGACATTTTATAACGTGATAGTACCCAGTTTATTCTGGTGCAAAAATATTTTGTTTTTCAGATGAAGTCTCACTCTGTCACCCAGGCTGGAGTGCTGTGGTGCCATCTCAGCTCACTGCAACCTCACCTCCTGAGTTCAAGTGATTCTCCTGCCTCAGCCTTCCGAATAGCTGGGATTACAAGTGTGCACCACCACGACTGGCTAATTTTTGTATTTTTTATAGAGACGAGGTTTCACCATATTGGCCAGGCCGGTCTCAAACTCCTGACCTCAAGTGATCTACCCGTCTCAGCCTCCCAAAGTGCTGGGATTACAGGCGTGAGTCGCCACGCCCAGTCCTCAAAAAGATTTTGCATTCCATGCATAGTTTCTTAATAATACACATTTCCCATGGACTTTTTGAAGACTTCTCATATGGCTGTTTTTATGGTTGGGCTCTCTGTCCCCACCCAAATCTCACCTTGAATTATAATCCTCATGTATCAAGGGAGCAACTTGGTGGGAGATGATTGGATTAGGAGGGTGGTTTCTCTCATGCTGTTCTCCTGATAGTAAGTTACACCAGATCTGATGGTCTTAAAAGTGGCAGTTTTTCCTGTGGTCACAATTTGCCTCTTGCCTGTTGCCATGTAAGACATGCCAGCTTCACCTTCTGCCATAATTGTAAATTTCCTGAGACCTCCTGAGCCATTTGAAACTGTGAGTCAATTAAACCTCTTCTCTTTAGATATTACCCAGTCTTGGGTATTTCTATCAGTGTGAAAACGGACTAATACAGCTGTGAAAGAAATGGAGATACATAGGGGAGAAATGCCAGATATAGGTGATGGGGAGGAAGGCAGCACATCACACTGCCATGTGTGTACCTATGCAACAATCTTGCATGTTCTTCATATGTACCCCAAAACCTAAAATGCAATAAAAAAAAAAAGAATAGGGAGACAGCTATAAGAATGTGCCTTTCAGATATCTGACTTCAGGGAGCAAAATCAATTATTGGCCCCAGCTGCTGTGTTCTGAAACCAATCACTACCTGTTCTGAATCCTCTTCCAATCAACACTTTAGAGAAGGGGAATATATTAGAAGATTTGAGAAGAAATATTTGAAAAGAAGGAGAAGGGTGAAGATTCTTCTGACAGGGCTGTCTGTATGGAGTAAATGGTCTTCATATAGGTTTGTATGGAATTGTGTGTATACAGACTCATATAAACAGATACATGGAAGACAAAGTGAAACCCTTTCACAGTAGCAATCCAGGCAGAGTAGTGTTGACGAGTAGGGTAGAACTGAGGTAGGACTCTTGGTTTTAAATTTTTATTTTATTTGATATTTACAATAAGCTGGCATTACTTTAAAAATTAATGTGTTAAAACAAATAATAAAATATGTTTTAATGAAGAAAAAAAGAAATGGAGATACATAGGTTAATAGTGTTAATGAAGCAGTATTTTAAATATGATTAAGTAAGTTTAGAAGCAAAAGGAAATCTCTAGAAGGATGAATACCCAAGAGAAAGAGACAACTAATGGTGTAGGCTTCCTGCAAAGGCAGGTGAAAATGGAACCCAGGGTAGAGGTTAGAGGAGTCGGCCTTAGGAGGAGCAATTCTCCTGAACTATCAGGCGTGAGTTGATACCACTTGCCTCTTTGTCTAGCCTGTTGCCAGCCATCTCAAGGCTGTCTTCATGTCAGCATCTCCCTCTTTTGTTCTACTTGCCTTGCCTGTCCAGCTCTGGGTAAACTGCGCTTCCCCACCCCACCCTCTTAAATTTCTTCCACTGGCTCATTCATTTAGCAAACATGTACCAATCACTGACTGTGTGTCCAGCCCTGGAGGTCAGGGGTTCAAATCAGTCCTTGTGCCTGTGGAACTCATGTTTCAGTGTTGGCAAGAGACAAGTAGCAATAAGCCGATCATGATGCACGATGTCAGAAGGGTCGTAGTAGCACGGGGTGGTGTGGGAGCCTCCTGCCCCTAAGCTGCAAGTGTTGCTGGAGAGAAATCCCTCAACCAGATCAACTGGCGAAACCACAGGAGCGCCCTCCCTCCTGCTAAGCAATTTTTAAAACCCATCTTGAATTGATATCCTTTCCCAGCGCCACCTTTCTTCTACTTTGCTCCCTTGCTCTCATTTCTTACGTTGCAGGCAAGGGGTGTGAGGACCACTTCCTCATAAAGCATAATTTCATGTCCTTAATAACTATAGACCAGGCACAGTGGCTCATGCCTATAAGCCCAGCACTTTGGGAGGCTGAGGCAAGCAGATCACTTGAGGTCAGCAGTTGGAGATGAGCCAGGCCTACATGGCAAAACCCTGTCTCTTAGCATTTCGGAGGCCAAGGTAGGAGGATCACTTAACTTCAGGAGTTCAAGACCAGCCTGGATAACATGGGGAGACCCCATCTCTACCAAAAATTTTAAAACTTAGCCCAGTGTGAGAGAGTACCTGCAATCCCAGCTACTAGGGAGCTGAGGTGGGATGATTGCTTGAGTCTGGAATGTCGAGGCTGCAGTGAGCTGCGATTGTGCCACTTTCACTTCAGCCTGGGTGACACCATGAGACCATGTCTCCAGACAAAAAGAAATTGACCAGACTTATAAAATAATAATTGTGAAATGATTGCTTTTCTTTGGAGATGGAGAGAGGCGCTGGGCAAGCTGTCATTTACCATACCCTCACTTTGGTTTTAAATGACTTGGGTTTAGTATATATGAATACATAACTTAGGTCTCAGAAAATCCTATGTAAATGCTGAGTAGCATTGTTGTAACAGTAACATATTTTGTTGTACTTCAGGATCCTCCGGGGGATGCAGCTTAACCGTCCAGGGGCTCCAAGCCGAGGTCGACGCTGGCGCCCTGATGGCGCCGATTCTGGAGATTCGCAGTAGAAAGAAAGCAGGAAAGTGATATTAACCAAAGAAAAGAAGGAGGAAGAGAGTGATAAGTCCAGATGGCCTTAGGTATCCTGACTGTCTAGGTAGCCAAAGAGCACACGTAACAATCCAGGAGTGCCTTCAGGGCAAAGAATAGAGAGAAAGGCGGTTGCTGTACTGGTGGGTTACACTGCAGAGGAGTAAGTTTTGCGTCAAAGCAGGAATTGGATTGATGGTTCAGAATTGGAAGTACAATTTCATTGTTTTTGTAATTTCCACAAATTAATTTTAAAGTGTCAGAAAAAGGTGATGGCGAGGACATGCATTGCAATTTGCAGGGGGGAATATCAAGTGAGGACTTCATCACGTGTGACATGAGAGAAAAGTAAGAGCTGGTTCTAAATCAAAAGCTGTTGTTCGTCCTGAATTGGATTTTCTTTTCTGTATTTTTTTTCTTTTTTCTTTTTTTTTTGGAGACTAAGTCTTGCTCTGTTGCCCAGGCTGGAGTGCAGTGGCGCAATGTCTGCTCACTGCAACCTCCACCTCCTGGGTTCAAGTGATTCTCCTGCCTCAGCCTCCTGAGTAGCTGGGATTACGGACATTTTTAGTAGAGATGGGGTTTCACCATGTTGGCCATGCTGGTCTTGAACTCCTGACCTCAGGTGATCCTCCCTCCTCGGCCTTCCAGAGTGCTGGGATTACAGGCATGAGCCATCGAGCCTGTTTGTTCCAATCTAGTTCTGTTGCATTGTTGACGATAACTGTTGACTTTGTGTAGTGTAGAAGCAACAAGCATGTCCTTGTGGTACAAGTACAGGGAAGGATAGAACAACAAACTTTTGTTGATGCAAAAATTTAAATAGTCATGTTATTTCTGCATCTAATGTTCTAAAGTTTTAGGATTAGTTTTAGTTTTTTGTTTGCTTACATGAGCTTAGCATGAAGAATATTTTGAAACATCTCGTTTTGTCTTCAGCTTTTTCTATTAATAGGTAAAAATGTAGTATTTGTTTGACTGTTGACAATCCCATGTGTGTTTGATCTAGGTCCCATGATGTGAGTGCATACCCTCTCCAGGAAGGAGACTGGCACCATTGGCTGTTCCTGTTAAACGGCAACTTTTAGTCTCAGCTTGTATTGATGAAATAAATAGTAACAGCATTCAAGTATGAAGCTAAGTGTGTTTATTAACTTCACTAAGTACCTATGAGTTTTGAGAAATGTTTTGATACTGAATTAACCTCTTGGAAGTATTGATAGGGGATGAATGATGTTAGTTTCTGCCTTCACTAGCATGCCTTGGTTTTGTCCACCAGGGAAGATCAGTTCATGGTTCACTCCTATATTGGGCCTGATATTGTCTGGCTGTGTCTACCACCCACATCTCATCTTGAATTCTCAGGTGTTGTGTGAGGACTCAAGTGGGAGGCAACTGAATCATGGGGGCAGGTCTTTCTTGTGCTGTTCTCATGATGGTGAAGAAAATCTCACAAGATCTGATGGTTACATAAATAGGAGTTTCCCAAGCACAAGCTCTTTTGTTCCTGCTGCCATCCATGTAGGACATAACTTGCTCCTCCTTGCCTTCTCCCATGATTGTGGGGCCTCCGCCAGCCATGTAGAACTGTGAGTCCATTAAAACCTGTTTTCATTCCAGTTTCAGGTATGTCTTTATCAGCGGCATGAAACAGACTAATATAGGCTGTTCTTGCATTGCTATAAAGAAACTTCTAGGCCGAGCGCAGTGGCTCGTGCCTGTAATCCCAGCACCTTGGGAGGCCGAAACAGGCAGATTATTTGAGGTCAGGAGTTTGAGACCAACCTGGCCAACATAGTGAAACCCTGCCTCTATTAAAAATCCAAGAAATTAGCCAGACGCGGTGGCTCACACCTATAATTCCAGCTACTCAAGAGACTGAGGCAGGAGAATTGCTTGAACCCAGGAAGGTGGAGGCTGCAATGAGCCGAGATTGTGCCACTGCTCTCCAGCCTGGGCAACAGAGTGAGACTCTGTCTCAGAAAAAAAAAATACCTGAGACTGGGTAATTCGTAAGAAAAGAGATGTAATCGGCTCCCATATCTGCAGGCTGTATGGGAAGTATGGCACTGGTATCTGCTTGGCTTTTGGGAAAGCCTCAGGGAGCTTTTACTCATGGCAGAAGGTGAAGCAAGGGGCAGGCATCCACATCACAGAGTGAGCAAGAGAGTGAGTGTGGGGGAGGAGGTGCCACACTTCACGACAACCAGATCTGTAAGAACTCACTATGGAGAGGACAGGCACCAAGCCATGAGGGATCTGCCCCGTAACGCCAAACACCCCACCAGGCCCCACCTCCAACACTGGGGATTATATTTCCATGAGATTTGGGTGGGGACAAGTATCCAAACCACATCAACTATTCTTGTCCCGTAAGAACAAAATGTTTAGACATCCTTGAGCTTTTGCCTGATTTTCATTCATCCTGCCAGCCCTTCCTAACATGACATCTGTTTGCCTTTACTTACTAAATCACCACTGTATGTTTGCCCAGCTTTTAGAAACAGATAGCCCAAGAGGCAGGTACAAGAGCCACCAAAAATGATTGAAAGTGAATGATTACTCAACTGGGTGAAAGTCCTAAGGGAAGGGAAAATTTCAGAGAAGGAGAATGATTGACAGTGTCCCATGTCACAGAAGGTTAAGAAATGGAAGTGTTCATTAGATTTGGCAGTTGTGAGGTCATTAGTGAACTATTGAGATTGGTGACCTAAAAGAGACAGAAACCCTGTTACAGTGAGAGGTGAATGGCAGGTGGGAAGTGGATGTATGGATTTGGAATTCTTCTCTTTTAGGTGGCCATTGAAGTCATGGCCATGGATTCTGTCACTTTATGGGGAGAGTGAAATAGGAACAAAAGCAGACCTAGGGCCCTGCCTTAAAGAACTCTTAACATTACATACAGGTAAGGAAGTATATCTACAAAGACAGAAGGAATAGCCAGAGAGTAGGAGAAAAACCAGAAGATTCTGGTATTAATCCAAGACAAAGTGTTTCAAGGAGGAGGATTGGCCAACAGGGTTGGCCACTAAAACTACTAAAAATGTGTCGGGTGGGTGGCTCACGCCTGTAATCCCAGCACTTTGGGAGGCTGAGGCAGGTGGATCACCTGAGGTCAGGAGTTTGAGACCAGCTGGGCCAACATGGTGAAACCCTGTCTCTAATAAAAATAAAAAATTAGTCGAGGGTGGTGGCGCATGCCCGTAATCCCAGCTACTTGGGAGACTGAGACAGGAGAATCACTTAAACCCGGGAGGTGGAGGTTGCAGTGAGCCCAGATCATGCCACTGCACTCAAGCCTGGGTGACAGAGACTCCATCTCAAAAATAAAATAAAATAAAATAAGGCCGAGCACGGTGGCTCATGCCTATAATCTCAGCACTTTGGGAGGCCAAGGTGGGTGGATCACAAGGTCAGGAGATCTAGACCAGCCTGGCCAACATGGTGAAACGCTATCTCTACTAAAAATACAAAAATTAGCTGGGCATGGTGGTGTGTGCCTGTAGTCTCAGCTACTTGGGAAGCTGAGGCAGGAGAATTGCTTGAACCCGGGAGGTGGAGGTTGCAGTGAGCCAAGATCACACCATTGCACTCTAGCCTGGGCTACAGAGCGAGACTCTGTCTCAAAAAATAAAATAAAAAGTAAATAAATAAAATGGTGATTTTCATATTATGTGAATTATATCTCACTTAAAGAATGGGAGAGAAGGCCGGCCGCGGTGGCTCATGCCTATAATCCTACCACTTTGGAAGGCCGAAGCGGGCAGATTGCCTGAGAAGGTTGGGAGTTCGAGACCAGACTGACCAACATGGAGAAACCCCATCTCTACTAAAAATACAAAAATTAGCAGGACATGGTGGCACATGCCTGTAGTCCCAGCTACTCAGGAGGCTGAGGAGGGAGAATCGCTTGAACCTGAGAGGCAGAGGTTGTGGTGAGCCGAGATCGTGCCATTGCACTCCAGCTTGGGCAACAAGAGCAAAAAACCTCTGTCTCAAAAAAAAAAAAAGAATGGGAGAGAAGTTGGAAACAATAAATGAAGACAAATCTTTCACAGGGTTTTGTTGTAAAGGGACGGAGAAGTAGCTGGCAAGGGAGTTGGAGTAAAGAGCAGTTTTTGTTTTGTTTTGAGATGGAATCTCACTCTGTCACCCAGGCTGGAGTGCAGTGGCTCGATCTCAGCTCACTGCAACCTCCGTCTCCCGGGTTCAAGCAATTCTTCTGCCTCAGCCTCCCGAGTAGCTGGGACCACATGTGCGTGCCACCACGCCCAGCTAATTTTTGTATTTTTAGTAGAGATGGAGTTTCACCATGTTGGTCAGGCTGGTGTTGAACTCCTGACCTCATGATCCCCTGGCCTTGGCCTCCCAAAGTGCTGGGATTACCGGCGTGAGCTACCAGGCCAGGCAAGAGCAGCTTTTTAAAGATAACAGCATATTTATTCGTATGTTGATGAGAATAATCCAGTGAAAAGCAAGGACAGAAAGGGAAGACTAGCCAGGCAGTGTTGTCGAACGGGCGAGAGAGGTTTGGATCTACGGCACAAGCAAGCGGACAGGCTGGACATAGCTCAAACATTTCATCCATAGTAACGGGAGGATGGGTAAATAGTTGAGTGGAGGTGCTGGCAGATAGCATGTGGTAGATAGGTTGTGGAAGTTCTCTTGTGATTGCTTAAATTTTCTCAGTGACTAGGAAGCCAGGTCCTCAACTGAGTGTGAGAATGGAGGAATAAGGGTTGCAGGTTTGAGGAGGGGAGAGGAGAATCTTGACATAATTGTCTAGGTCAAGGCTCAGCAAATTATAGCCTATGGACCAAACCTGGCCACTGCGTGTTTTTGTACAGCCTGTGAGCTTAGAATGGTTTCTGTATTTTTCTTTCTTCTTCTTTTTTTTTTTTTTTGAGACAGTCTCACTCTGTTGCTCAGGCTAGAGTGTAGTGGCAAGATCTTGGCTCACTGCAACCTCCGCCTCCCAGGTTCAAGTGATTCTCTTCCTGAGCCTCCTGAGTAGCTGGGACTACAGTCGTGCACCACCACGCCCGGCTAATTTTTGTATTTTTTAGTAGAAACAGGATTTCACCATATTGGACAGGCTGGTCTCTAACTCCTGACCTCGTGATCCGCCGGCCTCAGCCTCCCAAAGTGCTGGGATTACAAGCATGAGCCACCGCACCCAGCCATGGTTTCTGTATTTTTCAATGGTTGAAATAAATCAGAGTATTTTGGGACTCATGACAATTCTATTGAACTCACATTTTAGTATCTGTAACTAAAGTTTTCTTGGAACCCAGCCACACCCATTCATTTACATATTGTCCAGCTGCTTTCATCCTGCAACGGCAGAGCTGAATAGTCGAAACAGACACTGTATATCATCTGCAAAGCCTAAAATATTTACTATCAGAAAAAGTTTGCTGGCTGGGCGCGGTGGCTCACACCTGTAATCCCAGCACTTTGGGAGGCCAAGGCAGGCGGATCATCGGAGGTCAGGAGTTCGAGACCAGCCTGGCCAATATGGCGAAATCCTGTCTCTACTAAAAATACAAAAATCAGCCAGGTGTGGTGGCGGGCGCCTGTAATCGCAGCTACTCTGGAGGCTGAGGCAGGAGAATTGCTTGAACCTGGGAGGTGGAGGTTGCAATGAGTCAAGATTGTGCCACTGCATTCCAGCCTGGGCAACAGAGCAAGATTGTTTCAAAAAAAAAGGAAAAGTTTGCCAGCCAGGTGCGCTGTAATCCCAGCACTTTGGGAGGCCTAGCCAGGCAGATCACTTGAGGTTAGGAGTTCGAGACCAGCCTGGCCAATATGGCGAAACCCTACCTTTACTAAAAATATAAAAATTAGCTGGGCGTGGTGGTGCACACCATAATCCCAGCTACTCAGGAGACTGAGGCAGGAGGATCGCTTGAGCCTGGGAGGCAGAGGTTGCAGTGAGCAGAGATCATGCCACTGTACTCCAGCATGGGCTACAGAGAGAGACTCCACCTCAAAACAAAAAAAAAATTGCCAGCCAGGAATGTTGGTATGTACCTGTAATCCCAGCTACTCAGGAGGCTGGGGTAGGAGGATCATTTGAGCCCAGGAGTTCAAGCCCAGCCTGGGCGACATAGCAAGACCTTGTCTCTACAAAAAAAAATTTTAAGTAACCAGGTATGGTGGTTTACACCTGTAGTCCTAGCTACTTGGGAGGCTGAGGTGGGAGGATCACTTGAGTCTAGGAGTTCAAGGCTGCAGTAAGCTATGATCACACCACTGCACTCTAGCCTGGCCAACACAGCAAGACCCTGTCTCTAAAATTTATGTATATATATAGTCAACCCCTCATCCCTTCATCTAGGGCCTTGCTACCCAAAGTGCTGGTCCAAGGTCCAGCAGCATTCACCATCACCCGGGAGGTTGCCGGAAATGCAGAACTAGAGTTTGTATTCTAACAAGATCCCCAGATGATTCATGTGTACAAGAGAGCTTGAGAGTGGGAGCTTGGCTGGACTAAAGAAATGTAGGGTTGGCCAGGTGCGGTGGCTCACGCCTGTAATCCCAGAAATTTGGGAGGTCAAGGCCGGCAGACCACCTGAGGTCAGGAGTTCGAGACCAGCATGGCAAATATAGTGAAACCTTGTCTCTACTAAAAATACAAAATTAGCTGAGTGTGGTGGAGCACGCCTGTAATCCCAGCTACTCAGGAGGCTGAGACAGGAGAATCACTTGAACCTGGGAGGTGGAGGCTGCAGCGAGCCAAGATTGTGTCACTGCACTCCAGCCTGGGTGAGACTCTATCTCAAAAAAAAAAGAAAAGAAAAAAAGGCTGCGTGTGGTGGCCAACTGAGTACAAGTAAAGGCAAAGTGTGTACAGGCAAGGTGAGTGTTTGATGCAGTTTAAGCTAAGTTAGGAGGGGAGAGAGAAGTCACAAAGGGGTGGCAGAGAGAAAGAGGAAAGGTGATAGGGATTGATGATCTCATCAATGGATGAATGGTCCCAGTGAGGTGGAAATAGCCCTAGTTTTGGGGCAGTAGAGGAAGTGAGCTGTGAGGACAGGAGGCGGTGGTAAGAGAATGGGAGAAAGCCGTGGTCAAAGGTTTGACAGGGAGCAGGTGGCTGGGTGTGGTGGATGAGATCATTGGAGAAGAGGAGGCCAAGGGTCTGGAAGTCTACATGAATATTGAAATCACCAAGAACTGTGACAGGAGTAGTGTTTGAGAGAGTGACAGTAAGCCAGGAGCTAAATTAGCAAGGAATGAGAGGGTGAGACTCAAGGACTGGTAGGAGACTGCAACAACAAAAAAGAGTATCATTGGCCGGGCGCGGTGGCTCACGCCTGTAATCCCAGCACTTTGCGAAGCCAAGGCGGGCAGATCAGGAGGTCAGGAGTTGGAGACCAGCCTAGCCAACATGGTGAAACCCCATCTCTACTAAAAATACAAAAATTAGCCAGGTGTGATGGTGGGTGCTTATAATCCCAGTTACTCGGGAGGCTGAGGCAGGAGAATTACCTGAACCCAGGAGGCATAGGTTGCAGTGAGCTGAGATTGTGCCACTGCACTCCAGCCTGGGCAATGGAGTGAGACTCCGTTGCAAAAAAAAAAAAAGAACCACTAAATAGGCCAGGCACAGTGGCTCACGCCTGTAATCCCAGCACTTTGGTAGGCAGAGCGGGGCAGATACCTTGAGCTCAGGAGTTCAAGACCAACATGGCCAACATATACCCCATCTCTACTAAAAACACAAATATTAGCCCGGTGTGGCGGCATGCGCCTATAGTCCCAGCCACTTGAGAGGCTGAGGCACCAGAATCGCTTGAACCCAGGAGGTGGAGGTTGCAGTGAACCAAGATCACACCACTGCGCTCCTCCAGCCTGGGTGACAGAGCAACACACTGTCCCAAAAAAAAAAAAAAAAATTAAAAGGAGCCACTAAATACAGTGACATGATCGGGCTTAGTTTTTAACAGGATCATTGGCTGCTGTGTTGAGAAGAAACGGTAGCGGGGCAGGGCCAGAGAAGGGGGGAAGAGTTTGGAGGATTTTGCAATAATCCAAGTGAGAGATGAACCATGGTGAGGGGAACGAGGAGCACTGAATTCGAGCCACATTTTTGAGAGAGCTGACAGGATTTGCTTAGAGATTGGATTAAGGGTGTAGCAGAAAGAGAAGAGTCAAGAGGGAGTTTCTATATAAAATGGCTTTTAAAACAAAGAACCAGTCTGTTAAAGAAGTCTACAAATTAGGCCCGGTGCGGTGGCTCATGCTTGTAATCCCAGCACTTTGGGAGGTCAAGGCGGTTGTATCACTTGAGGTCAGAAGTTTGAGACCAGCCTGGCCAACATGCTGAAACCCCGACTCTGAAAACCCGTCTCTACTAAAAATACAAAAATTAGCTGGGTGTGGTGGCGGGCGCCTGTAATCCCAGCCACTCAGGAGGCTGAGGCAGGAAATCTCTTGAACCCGGGAGGTGGAGGTTGCAGTGAGTGGAGATCATGCCACTGCACTCCAGCCTAGGCGACAGAGGGAGACTCTGTGTCAAAAAAAAATAAAGGAAAAAAAAGAAGAAGTCTACAAATTGTTGGTCCCCAGAATAAATCTCAGACTCCTGGGCTGGCTCTGGGAGGTGCTGGATACCTGTTCTCAGCCTCTACACCTTTGCAAATATAATCACTCCTCGGTATCCAAGAAGGATTGGTTCCAGGATCCCTTTATTTTAAGATAAAGTTTAGCTCTCGTTGCCCAAGCTGGAGTGCAATGGCGCAATCTTGGCTCACCACAACCTCCGCCTCCCGGGTTCAAGCGATTCTCCTGCTTCAGCCTCCCGAGTAGCTGGGATTACAGGCATGCGCCACCACGTCCGGCTAATGTTTTTATTTATTTTTTTAGTAGAGATAGGGTTTCTCCATGTTGGTCAGGCTGGTCTCAAACTCCCGACCTCAGGTGATCCACCCACCTCAGCCTCCCAAAGTGCTGGGATTACAGGTGTGAGCCACCATGCCCAGTCCCAGGATCCCTTTAATACCAAAATCCACTGATGTCAAAGTCCTGTATATAAAATGATGTAATATTTGCATATAACCTACACACATCCTCCTATATACTTTAAATCCAACTCTTGGTTACTTATAACACCTAATGTAGTGTAAATGCTATGTAAATAGTTGTTATATTGTATTGTTTTTCATTTGTATTTATTTTTAGAGATAGGGTCTCACTAATGTAGTAGGAGGCTGAACTTGAACTCCTGGGATCAAGCAATCCTCCTGTTGCAGCCTCCCAAGTAGCTAGGACTATAGGTGCATGCTGCCACACCTGTCTGTATTTGTATTATTTTTTATTTCTGTATCACTTTTTCCAACATTTTTTTTTTTTTGAGACAGGGTCTCACTCTGTCGCCCAGGCTGGAGTGTGGTAGTGCAATCTCAGCTCACTGCAACCTCTGCCTCCTGGGTTCAAGCAATTCTCCTGCCTCAGCCTCCTGAAGAGCTGGGATCAAAGGCGTGTGCCACCATTCCCAGCTAATTTTTGTATGTTTAGTAGAGACCGGGTTCCACCATGTTGGCCAGGCTGGCCTCAAACTCCTGCACTCAAGCAATCCGCCCACCATAGCCTCCCAAAGTGCTGGGATTACAGGTGTGAGCCACCATGCCTGGCCATTTTTCCAAATGTGTATTTTTTAACTTGGATTTTTTGGATTTTTATTGCTTATTGATTTAACAGCAAGCATTTTCTTTCTGGTGATTAGAAGCAGCAGCAAACAAGTCTTTAAGTACTTACATCAATCATCCTTTTAATACTTACTGCTTTGTAGAGCACTTCTTCCTCGTTTTCCTTCTACCTTTCATGCCACCCCTTTTCAATTTTTTTTTTTTTTTTTTTTGAGACAGGTTCTCACTGTGTTGCCCAGGCTGGAGTGCAGTGGCACAATCATGGCTCACTGCAGCCTTGAACTCCTGGGCTCATACGATCCTCCCTTCTCACCTTCCAAGCAGCTGGGGCTAATACAAAATTAGCTGAGCGTGGTGGTGCGTGCCTGCAATCCCAGCTACTCGGGAGGCTGAGGCGGGAGAATCGCTTGAACCCAGGAGGCAGAGGTTGCAGTGAGCCAAGATCACTCCACTGCACTCCAGCCTGGGCAACAGAGCAAGATTCCATCTAAAAACAAAAACAAATACAAAACAAAACAAAACAAGTAGCTGGGGCTACAGGCATGTGCCACCACACCTATTGACTCAATTTTGTATTTTTTTGTAGAGATGGAGTCTCACTATGTTGTCCAGGCTGGTCTAAAACTCCTGGCCTCAACTCGTCCTCCTGCCTCAGCCTCCCAAAATGGTGGGATTACAGGTGTTAGCCACTGCACCTGGCCCCTGCTTTGCTTTTCTTGATGACATCACGTTCTGATGTGCCATGTAATTTATATATTTGTTGTCTAACTCCCCACTATAATTAAACTAAATGAGGGCAGAGATTTTTTTTAGACCTTTGAATTTTTATTTATTTATGTATTTGTTTATTTGGAGCCAGAGTCTTGCTCTATTGCCCAGGCTGGAGTGCAATGGCGTGGTCTCAGCTCACTGCAACCTTCACCTCCCAAGTAACTGAGATTACAGGCACGTGCCACCACGCCTGGCTAATTTTTGTATTTTTAGTAGAGATGCGGTTTCACCATGTTGGCCAGGCTGGTCTCGAACTCCTGACCTCGTGATCCACCCACCTCAGCCTCCCAAAGTGCTGGGATAATAGGCATGAGCCACTGCGCCCAGTCAAATTCTTATTATTTTGAAATAATAAGATTCACAAGAAGTTGCAAAAAAAGGGACCGAGAGGCCCTGTGTACCCTTTATCTAGTCTTCCCCAGTGTTAGCATCTTGCATAACTGTACAATATCATGACCAGGAAATTCACATTGGCACAGTCCACAGAGCTTATTCAGATTTCATCAGTTATACATGTTCTCATTGGGGCAGGGGTGGGCAAGGGGGAGTTGTATAGAATTATTTTTCTTTCTTCCTTTTTTTTGAGTCAGAGTCTCACTCTGTCACCCAGGCTGGGATGCAGTGTTGAGATCTCTGCTCATTGCAACCTTCACCTCCCACTTCAAGCAACTCCCCGGTCTCAGCCTCCCAAGCAGCTTGGATTACCGGGGCATGCCACCACGCATGGCTAATTTTTGTATTTTTAGTAGAGATGGGTTTTCACCATGTTGGTCAGGCTGGTCTCGAACTCCTGACCTCGTGATCCGCCCGCCTTGGCCTCCCAAAGTGCTGAGATTGCAGGCGTGAGCCACCGCACCTGGCAAATTCTATCACATGTGTAACTTTGTGTAATTCCTACCACACACAAAAAATCTACAACCATACCATCACCACAAGACTCGAAGAGGGGGACGGATTTTTGGTCAGATGTTTGCTCCTGTAACCCCAGCACAAAGACCAGAACCTGACAGAATAGGTCCTAAAAATCTGTGGAGTTGAGAAGGCAGTAGAGGGTAGTGGAGACAGCACAGACTCTTGAGCCTGGACCACCTGAGTCTGAGTACTGGCTGTGCAACCCAGTAGCTGTGTGACCTTGGGGATACAACTCAAACCTATCCCTGCCACAGTTTCCTCTTCTGTAAAATGAGGATAATTAACCGTACTTAAACTTTGTAGTGTTGTGGTGAGGATTCAAAGAGCCACTGGTAAGATATGTTAAACACACAGTGAGGTATTAATACATGCAGACACGTAGTAACTATCAACCCCCATAAGCAGCGGCCACTGTTACTTTCACCCTTTTACATCACAACAGAACAGATAGTGCTAGGAGCCATACGAAAGGTAAAAATTAACTATTACAACATTGTTGAACGGCTGACGGTCCCTTCCCACACCTCCCAGGGAGGTCGAAATGACTCGTCCGGCGCCCCGAGATGACGGACGCTTCCCTCGCCCTCCCTTAGGGTTAGTCCCACCCAATCTGCTCTTTCGCTTTTCGGAAGGGCTTCTGCTTTGGCGTTTATCACGGGCTGTCTGCCTCACGAAGCACGGTGCCCCTAGCACACTGTCGGCCCCTGGGGGAACCCACTTAGGGAAGCGAAGCAAAGACAATTGCATTTGGCAGGAACCAGCGCGCTTTCCCACGGCGCCACGGGAGCGCACGGGAGCACACGGGTAGACGGAGAAGGCTCTAGGCAGAGGCGGTCGGCGCGCCGCGTCACCTTCCAAGCTCCGCCCTCCAGAAGCGCCTTCTAAGCTCGTTCTTCCGGTTGCCTCCCTCTTCTCTTCCTTTCTCCGCCATCGTGGTGTGTGCTATACTCAGTTTGTCGCCATGGTAAGTCCATCGGCCCCCATCGGTCTCCATCGGCCCCGGGGTAGGTTCCCAAGACTCGAGGCCTCCGCCACGAAATGCCTGGGCCGCGCGGAGCGTGGAGAGGCAGGAGCCTCTTAAAGTCTTTTATAAGAAAAGGTCGAGTTCGGCTACTGTTGTCTTCGTGGCCTGGAGGGAAGCTAGTGAGCCAGCAAGCAACCTGGAGAGGGACGGACTGCGCTGCAGCCACGGATTCGAGAGGGCTCTTTGTTCGCCAGGCCGGTCGCTGCCGAGACCGGCAGGGATTCCGCTTTCCCTTCGCTTGTAGCGATCTCTGGTTCTGGAGGCGGGGTGTAGGGGATGGCAGCCGCCCCCGAAATCATGGGCTGCCCGTGGCTCGCGCATCGTGGAGGGTAATCAGGAGAGTAATATGGGCTATTGGTTTTCGAAGAGGGTTGAACTTGGCGTGGAGAAGCGAACCACATGTTTAGATCCCAGGACTTTTGTTTACAGGACGTTTATTCGGAGACTTGAGCATCACCCCGTGGAAGCGCCTAGGACCAGGGGTATTTTGTGAACCTGTATGTCATTCAGGCCTTCTTAGTACATACCAGCAGCGGACCAGTCACTGTTTCACTGGGAAATGTAAAATGTTGATTGATTTCTAGATATGGAGGCGTTAAGTACTAGTATTTTATAGTTTGTCATTTGACAGAATTTACAACTACTGTGGACGGGGAGAAGGTGTAATCTTTGCCTTCTTTGTATTGGCTCCTATTATTATGCAAGAGTATGTTCTTCGAGGTTGGCCAGGCATTAAACGTGCATCCGTGCCATTTTTGCAAGATTATTCTGTAGATTTGGGGAAGTATTGGGGTTGGCCTTCTATGACTGAAGGTCTTTATGAAAGCCAGAAGATGCCAACTAGAAATTGAGACAGTCATCCTTGGAAAAGTAAAAGTGACATTTCATTTATTTTTAAATTTAAAAGTTTATTTTTTTGGCCAGTGAAATTTAGCAGTGGGGCTAGAGTTAGGATTAATACGGAAATGGCGAGTTAGAGCTTCTGAATGTCAGGGACTTTGCCTAAGTCTTAATTAGCCTCCCGATGACACTTGAAAAGTATGTACCCTATTTTACAAAGTACAGCACTGAAGACTGGTTGACTTGCAAGTGGCAGGTGGTTCTGTTTGACTCAAAGCTGTGTTCTTCCCAGGAAGCCAAGTTAGCTATTCCCAGTGTGGTCTGAGTCCTTGGGGGACCACATGGTAAACTGGAAGGTAGCCTCTGGCTGTGGAGCAGAGAGGACCTGGGTTTGAATCCTGGTTCTGCACATTGATGCTCCGATTTTCTGCATGTTTCTTTTTTTTTTTTTTTTTTTTTGAGACGGAGTCTCGCTCTGTCACCCAGGCTGGAGTGCAATGGCGCACTCTAGGCTCACCGCAACCTCCGCCTCCCGTGTTCAAGCAATTCTCCTGCCTCAGCCTCCCAAATAGCTGGGATTACAGGTGTGCACCACCCCGCCTGGCTAATTTTTGTATTTTTAAGTAGAGACCAGTTTTCACCATGTCGGTCAGGCTGGTCTCAAACCCCCTGATCTCGTGATCTTCCCAGCTTCTGCATGTTTCTTAACCTCCTGATTCTACTTATTATTTTTTGAGACAAAGTCTCTCTCTGTCGCCCAGGCTGGAGTGCAGTGGTGCAGTCTCTGCTCACTGCAACCTCTGCTTCCCGGGTTCAAGCGATTCTCCTGCCTGAGCCTCCCGAGTAGCTGGGGCTACAGGTGTGTACCACCACGCCCAGCTAATTTTTGTATTTTTAGTAGAGAGATGTTGGCCAGCATGGTCTCTTGACCTCATGATCCATCGTCTAGGCCTCCCAAAGTGCTGGGATTATAGGCGTGAGTTACCACACTCGCCCTCATTCTACTTATTTTTATTTGAACGATGGGAGACTGGTATCTGCCTCCAGAGAAGTTGAGGGTCAGAGGCTTGTCTTGATGGCTTAGCATTGAGAAGATTTGGGGGGACAGGGGTATGTGTTAAGCACTCAAATATTGGTTCGAAGGAGTTGTTTGAATCATTTGGGTAGGCTGTAATTATCATTGTCTAAACTGATTGCATTTTATTCCCAGTCTTCTCACAAGACTTTCAGGATTAAGCGATTCCTGGCCAAGAAACAAAAGCAAAATCGTCCCATTCCCCAGTGGATTCGGATGAAAACTGGTAATAAAATCAGGTAAGACCCTCCATCATACTGCTTGTATTTTGTGAAATGTAAGAGCCACTGTGCCTGGCCACAGTTACTTTTTGAGTATAAGTACATGATTAAAATTGCATGCCATCCAATCCATCCTCTGACATCAATCTCAAATTCCTTTTTAAAACATACTTATGCCAGGTGTGTTGACTCACGCCTGTAATCCCAGCACTTTAGGAGGCTGAGGTGGCTGGATCACGAGGTCGACAGTTAGAGACCAGCCTGGGCAACATGGAGAAACCCCATCTCTACTAAAAATACAAAAATTTGCCAGGCATGGTGGCATACACCTGAAATCCCAACTATTGGGGAGGCTGAGGCAGGAAAATTGCTTCAACCCATGAGGCAGAGGTTGCAGTGAGCTGAGATTGCACCACTGAACTGTATGTAGCCTGAGCGACAGAGCAAGACTCCCGTCTCAAATAAACAAACAAACACATTTCTTTTGTTTCTGCACTGCATCCAGCCCACAGCTGGGCTTAGGGGCAGACACTTTTCCAGTACTTGTTAATTTCCTGGTCACCTTTAGTCTGAACTAGGTTATAAGGTGGAAGGCTGTCTTATACACATCCTAGGGGGGAAGACCCAGTCAATGTTTTTAGGCTTTTTGGTGGGTTTTTGTTTTTTGAGACAAGATCTTGTTCTGTCTTACTTTTTTAAAAAATTATTATATACATATATATATATATATGTATATAATAATTTAAAAGATGGGGTTTCACCATGTTGGTCAGGCTGGTATTGAATTCCCGACCTCAGGTGATCCACCCGCCTTGGCCTCCCAAAGTGTTTGGATTACAGGCGTGAGCCACCACGCCCGGCCTTGTTCTGTCTTATATGCTGCATTGGCACTATCACTGCAGCCTCTGTCTACCAGAGTAGCTCATTGCAGCCTCTACATACCAGGCTCAAGTGACCCTCCCACCTCAGCCCTCTGAGTAGCTGGGGCTACAGGCACATGCCACTACACCTGGCTAATTTTTAAATTTTTTGTAGGTGTGGTGTCTCTATGTTGCCCAGGCTGGCCTTGAACTGAGCTCAAGCAATCCTGTCTCAGCCTACCAAAGTGCAGAGGATTACAGGTGTGAACCATCGCACCTAGCCCAGTTTTTAAAATATTTCTCTTTTCTAAAGAGAGACTGGAAAACCGCTCTCTACTGCAGAAGTACTTGAATTGATGATTTCAAAGGAAAAACATTACTAGAATTGCTATGAAGGACCTCCAGGGTCAGCTAGACTAACTCCAGGGAAAGCGCCTTTTCAGCCCATTGCTCTTTGGACCTGATGGGCCTTGGAACAGGTCTTAAAAGGAGGAAAATTAGGCATCACGAATCAGTGAGAGATGTCCAGGTTCAGCAGTCGCTCTCTCTCACCCAGGCTGAGTGCAGTGGTGGGACCCTCACGCAGCCTCCTGAGTAGCTGGAACTGCAGGCCTAAGCTGACACTGTAGGATGAGCCTAGTAATTGGTCTCTCTTGAAAGACTGAAAGCTCAAGAGTTCCTAGTTAGAACTAGGCACTCTTTTTTTTTAATTTTTTTTAAAAGGCTAGTCAAGTGAAGCAGTGGGAGTGGAGAAGGAACAAAGACATCTGTAACTGGTTGTGATCAATTAGTTGTAAACACCAGCCAGAACTAGGCACTCTTGAAACTAGTTAGAACTTGATTTGACTTGTATGGCAAACCTAGTGGGATTGGTTTGCTAAGATTAGCCGGGCTTGGTGGCATGTGCTTGTAGTCCTAATTACTTAGGAGGCTGAAGTGGGAGGATCACTTGAGCCCAGGAGTTCAGAGGCTGCAGTGAGCTGTGATCCGGCTACTGTATTGCAGCCTGGGCAACAGTGTGACCCTGTCTCAAAAAAAAAATGTGTGTACAACTCAATGTCTAGTTCAGTAAATAACCTGCTGTAAAACTCTGTGGTCTTCTAGAATTGGGAAGGTATTTTGTATGTAGGATTATATACCCTTGACCCAGAGAATTGACCCAATGGAATGATATTCATTGTCTCAGCTACCTTCCAGCTTTAAAAATGTATTGAAAGCAGGTTGCAATTACAGTGCTTCATTTTGTGGAAGTACTGCCATTATCCTGCTGAAAGAAAAGCCGTGTTAATCATTTTTGATTTTGCCTTTATGAGGGTAAAATCATGAGAGATTGACATGGACAATTCTGGGATTGTTGTTCCCCTGCAGCAGATGTGAATGGGGGAGGTAATTGATTGTAAAGATCATGCGAGGCTGGGCGCCATGGCTCACGCATGTAATCCCAGCACTTTGGGAGGCCAGGCTGGTGGATCACGAGGTCAGGAGTTCAAGATCAGCCTGGCCAAGATGGTGAAACCCCGTCTTTACTAAAAGTACAAAAATTAGCTGGGTGTGGTGAGCGCACGCCTGTAGTCCCAGCTATTCAGAAGGCTGAGGCAGGAGAGTGGCTTGAACCTGGCGGGGCGGTGGTTGCAGTGAGCTGAGATTGTGCCACTGCACTCCAGCCTGGGTGACAGCGAGACACTCTCAAAAAAACCACATGCAGGAGCTTTTATGTGTGTGTGACCCATTATGAGGGTGTTCAGAATATGTCTGTGTTTACCCTCAGGTCCATTGAATCAAAAGTGGGTGCAGGTACAGAGTGGGCTTCCCCCTCTATTGTGATCCCGGTTAAGAGCCTAGCTTTGAATCATTTGGAGAGGATAAAACTTGGCTTGGCTAGTTTTTAAACACATAGGGAATCATTTTTTTTTAACTCTCCAGAAAGAGCTCCAAACTTGTTAAAGGAGGGGAAAAGCAGTACCCTTTGTATTTTGTGGTACCGAAAAGGTTGTGTGAATGCGAAAAGCTAAATCATGGGACTGTCTTTGTAACTGGACATTTTTTTCTGTGTAGGTACAACTCCAAAAGGAGACATTGGAGAAGAACCAAGCTGGGTCTATAAGAAATTACACATGAGATGGCACACATATTTATGCTGTCTGAAGTTCACAATCGTGTTACCAAATCAAGCTGAGAAATGTCACCGCTGTCTGAAGAAGTTGGAACAGTTTCCTCTCTGGATCTGTTATGAAGGCATTAGTTAGTACAACCCACAGTGCTTCCATTATTCATGTTAAAAAAAAAAAAGGCTTTGGTTGCCTGGCTTCAGTAATAAATATGTGAGACCTTTCACTTCTATTGCTGTTGTATTGTGGTTTGTGACGTACTGAATTCTCCCTTCCCTGCCAAACCTAACAGTACTATCCAGTAGAACTTTCTGCAATGATAGAAATGTTCTCTGTTTGCCATGTGCTTGAAGTATGTTTAGTGTAAAGGACTAATTCTGTGATTTTTTTTTTTTTTTTTTTTTGAGACCGAGTCTTACACCATGATCATTTCACCATGTTGGCCAAGCTGGTCTCAAAACTCCTGACCTTGTGACCCACCCACCTCGGCCTCCCAAAGTGCTGGGATTGCAGGTGTGAGCCACGGCGCCCACCCATTTGCTGCCTGTTTTTGTACAGCCTGTAAACTATATGGTTCCCACTTTTTTCTCTTTTTTTGAGACTGAGTCTTGTTACCCTGGTTGGAGTGCAATGGCATAATCTATTTTTAGTCTAGACAGGATTTTGCCATGTTGGCCAGGCTGGTCTCAAATTCCTGACCTCGTGATCCATTTGCCTTGGCCTCCCAAAGTGCTGGGATTACAGGCGTGAGCCACCGCATCTGGCCAGTTTCTACGTTTTTAAGTAGTTGAAAGAATAAGCCATCTTAAAACTGAAATAAAAATTTCTGTCTGTATAAAATGTTCTTGTTTCACAGCCATATGCATCATTTACATATTATGTGTGTAAATGCACCCTAATGCACAGAGATCATGTGGCCTGCAAAGCCTAAAATATTTACTCCTTTGCTCTTTATGCAAAAAGGACTCAGGAGAGTTCACTATTGCTTTAAAAATCTAGGTTAAGGCCAGATGCGGTGGCTCACGCCTTTAATCCCAGCACTTTGGGAGTGCGAGGTGGATGGATTGCCTGAGCTCAGGAGTTCGAGACGAGCCTGGGCAACATGGTGAAACCCCATCTCTACTAAAATACAAAAAATTAGCCAGGTGCTGGAGGCTGAGACAGAATTGCAAGAACCCCGGTGGAGGTTGCAGTGAGCCAAGATCGCGTCACTGCACTCCAGCCTGGGCGACAGAGGGAGACTCCGTTTCAAAAAAAAAAAAAATACTAGGTTAATTGTTGACATTGTAACGTGTAATGGCATTGCCTGACTTACGGAAAAGCTACAGCTGAGTGAATGTGCACAGTGGGAATCTTGTGGGTTTGAGCTTTTACCTGGTTAGTTCGCTTCTTTGATACCCCTTGCAGTTTACCTGGCTGAAGTATCACCAGGGAATTGTTTCACATCTCAAAGAACCACTAGCAACTTCAGATTTAGAGAGATGATACCGTAGCAAATTATTGGCCACCTTTGTGTCAGGCAGTGTTCTAGGTACTTGGGATCGTTGGTTGATAGACAAATTATGTGGCATGTTAAGTGGTAAGAGTGAATAGGCCAATACACAAGCCTTAGCAGACCTTTTCTGTAGAAAAGGTGAGGGGAACAAAGCTCCCCCAATTACCAGTGGAATTAGGATTGAAACTGCCGCAGCAAGGGAAACAGGGTTTGGCTGTAATTCCCTGCCCAGTCAATAGGGGGCCTGTGCTGCCTGGACAGAGCTGAAAAGGCAGATGGCAGCAGATATGGGCTGCTGCATGAAGTGTGCCAGTGGTAATGGTGGGAATACACAGCAAAGGAGGCCCTGCCTACAATCACACTAGGAGGTTCAGATGAAAAGCAGTTCTGGCCGGGCACAGTGGCTCATGCCTGTAATCCCAGCACTTTGGGAGGCCGAGGCAAGTGGATCACCTGAGGTCAGGAGTTTGAGACCAGCCTTGCCACCATGGTGAAGCCCCGTCTCTACTAAAAGTACAAAAATTAGCTGGGTGTGGTGGCGTGTGCCTGCAGTCCCAGCTACTGCTGAGGCTGAGGCAGGAGAATTGCTTGGACCCAGGAGGTGGAGGTTGTAGTGAGCCGACATAGCCCCACTGCACTCCAGCCTGGGCAACAGAGCAAGACTGTCTCAAAAAACAAAACAAAACAAACAGCAATTCCTAGAGCGCTGTGCTCACCAGAAGTGTGAAGAATGAGCTCCAGAACACCGAGGAACTTAGGAGCTTTAGGGGGATTTTTGGAACCTATCTCCTGAACCCCTAAACTGCAAATTTTTTTCTTTTTTCTTTTTTTTTTGAGATGGAGTCTCACCCTGTCGCCCAGGCTGGAGTGCAATGGTGTGATCTTGGCTCACTGCAACCTCCACCTCCTGGGTTCAAGCGATTCTCCTGCCTCAGCTTCCCGAGTAGTTGGGATTACAGGCTCCCACCACCATGCCCAGCTACATTTTTGTATTCTTTTTAGTAGAGACGAGTTTGCCATGTTGGTCAGGCTGGTCTCTAATTCCTGACCTCAGGTGATCCGTCTGCCTTGGCCTTCCAAAGTGCTGGGATTACAGGCGTGAGCCACTGCGCCCAGCCTGACTGCAAATATTTTTTCTTTTTTTATTTTTATTTTTTTTATTTTTTTTAATTTTTTAATTTTTTTATTATTTTTATTGTTTTTTTCCACATTGGACATTTGTACAAGCAAATATTTTTTCTTATTGCATCAGTGATGCCTTCATATTTAAAGAAAGCTGCCACTGTGAACAGCAGTTGGTAAACATTAACATACTTAAAAATGTTACTCAAGGCTGGCGCAGTGGCTCACCTGTAATCCCAGCACTTTGAGGGGCTTAGGCGGGTAGATCGATTTAGCTTAGGGGTTCAAGCCCAGCCTGGACAACATGGCAAAATGAAAAATTAGCCAGGCAGGGTGGAGTGCACCTGTAGTCCTAGCTACCCTGGAGGTTGAAGTGGAATGATCACCTGAGCCTGGAAGGTTGAGGCTGCAGTGAACCATGATCACGCCACTGCACTCCAGCTTGGGTGACAGAGTGAGACCCTGTCTCAAAAAAGGATACTTAAGTCCAAAGCAGAAGGACTTGATAAAATTAACTGACAGTCACAAGACAGGGAAATTTCTAACCATTTCAGAGCATTAGACAGCAGTCTCGTGTTTCAGAGTAGGTTGGGTGTTTTGCTAACTGAGCCCAAGGAGGTTAAGTGACAAGGCCAAGGTCTAATTAATGGCATAGCCAGCTTCCTCTACAGACCTGGAATAGGTAGGATTAGGATTTGGAGAAGAGGAAAATGACACGGACACGGGATTAACTGTGTGTAAGGGGTTTATTTTTATTTTTTAATTTTTATTGTTTTTTTAGATGGATCTCGCTCAGCCACCCAGGCTGGAGTGCAATGGCACATTCTCGGCTCACTGCAACTCCACCTCCCGGGTTCAAGAGATTCTCCAGCCTCAGCCTCCCGAGTAGCTGGGATTACAGTCCTGTGCCACCATGCCTGGCTAATTTTTGTGTCATTTTTAGTAGAGATGGGGTTTCACCATGTTGGCCAGGCTGGTCTCGAACTCCTGACCTCAGGTGATTTGCCTGCCTTGGCCTCCCAAAGTGCTGGGATTACATGCGTGAGCCACCGCGCCCGACCAAGGGGTTTATTTGGAGCCTAGGAGTTGAAAGCTATGGGGGTTGTATCCAGTGGACACTTGCTATCTTGTACAGTTGCCAGTACCTGTTTCCCCCATCTGTGAAGGGAGTTGGATTAGATCAGTGCATCCTGAAGCGAGGAATGGGAAATTGCAATATAGTTTAAGATTTCAAAAAGGCACTGAAATAGTACATTGACCTCCAAGAAGTGAAGCATTAGATGACACGTTTTGAAAGACAGGAAGTCACCGCAATGGTGACACTGCACATCCCTTGACCTACTGAGAGGCAGGCAGCAGCCTGGTGGTTGAGTTAGCTGCTGTCTGTGTATCACCAGACTATAGTGTGGATTTATCAAACCCTGCTCTTGGGCTGGGTGCGGTGGTTCAGGCCTGTAATCCCAGCACTTTGGGAGGTCAAGGCGGGTGGATCATTTGAGGTCAGGAGTTCGAGAACAGCCTGGCCAACATGGTGAGACCCTGTCTCTACTAAAAATACAAAAGTTAGTCAGGTGTGGTGGCGCATGCCTGTGGTCCCAGCTACTTGGGAGGCTAAGGCAGGAGAATCACTTTAACCCAAGAGATGGAGGCTGCCAGTGAGCCGAGATCTCTCCATTGCACTCCAGCCTGGGCAACAAAGTGAGACTCCATCTCAAAAAACAAACAAACAAACAAACAAAAAACAGGCTGGCGCAGTGGCTCACACCTGTAATCCCAGCAGTTTGGGAGGCCGAGGCAGGCGGATCACAAGGTTAGGAGATCAAGACCATCCTGGTCAACGTGGTGAAATCCCATCTCTACTAAAAATACAAAATATGGGATGTGGGTAAGCCCAATTACAAGTTGTCTTCTGGGTAAGCTCTCCTTGTCTGGACTCGCTCTATTAGAGGAGGCATTGTTTTCTGGGTGGCTGAACATGCGCTAATAGGAAGACGGACAACATATTTTTCTTTAAAAAAACAAAACAAAATAAATTAGCGCCTGCAGTCCCAGCTACTCAGGAGGCTGAGGCAGGAGAATCACTTGAATCCAGGAGGCGGAGGTTGCAGTGCGCAGAGATTGCACTATTGCACTCCAGCCTGGCAACAGAGCAAGACTCCATCTCAAACAAAAACAAAAACAAAAACAAAAACAAAACCCTGCTCTCCACCACTCACCAGTTGTAAGCCCTCAGCATCTTCATCTGCTGCAAAATGGGGCCTCCCTCAGAAGGTTGTGAGGATGAAATTTATTTATTTATTGACACAGAACCTCCCTCAGAAGGTTGTGATCACGTTGGTCAGGCTGGTGTCAAACTCCTGACCTCAGGTGATCCACCCGCCTCGGCCTCCCAAAGTGCTGGGATTACAGGGCGTGAGCCACCATTCCCAGATGTAAAAAGTTTTTAAAGGGGCCAGGCACAGTGGCTCACGACTGTAATCCCAACACTTTGGGAGGCCGAGGTGGGTGGATAACCTGAGGTCAGGAGTTCAAGACCAGCCTGGCCAACATGGCAAAACTCCATCTCTACTAAAAATACAAAAAATCAGCTGGGCATGGTGATGCATGCCTGTAATCCCAGCTACTCAGGAGGCTGAGGCAGGAGAATCACTTGAACCCAGGAGGCGGAGGTTGCAGTGAGCCAAGATTGTGCCATTGCACTTCAACCTGGGCAACAGAGTGAAACTCTGTCTCAAAAAAATATAAAAATAAAAATAAAAAAAATTGATAGTAGCAAAGTTGAGAAACCCTAGTCTAGTAGCACTGCAACCAGCCACAGTGACCTTTAATTAATTAATTAATTTATTTATTTATTTTAAGATGGAATCTCTCTCTGTAGCCCAGACTGGAGTACAGTGGCATGATCTCGGCTCACTGCAACCTCCACCTCCTGGGTCCCAGTTCAAGCAATTCTGCCTTAGCCTCCAGAGTAGCTGGGATTATAGGTGTGTGACACCACACCCAGCTAATTTTTGTATTTTTAGTAGAGACGGGGTTTCACTATGTTAGCCAGGCTTGTCTTGAACTCCTGACCTCATGATCTGCCCGCCTCGGCCTCCCAAAGTGCTGGGACTACAGGCGTGAGCCACTGCACCCAGCCTTATTTTATTTATTTATTTATTTTTGAGATGGAGTTTTGCTCTTGTCGTCCAGGCTGGAGTGCAATGGCACAATCTCGGCTCACCACAACCTCCGCCTCCCGAGCTCAAGCAATTCTCCTGCCTCAGCCTCCCGAGTAACTGGGAGTACAGGCTTGTGCTACCATGCCCGGCTAATATTTTATATTTTTAGTAGAGACAGGGCTTCACCATGTTAGCCAGGATGGTCCCGCCCGCCTCGGCCTCCCAAAGTGCTGGGATTACAGGTGTGAGCCACCACAACCAGCCTCTTTTATTTATTTATTTATTTTCCTCTTCACTTTCATACTTATTTTTTTAGACAAGGTCTTGCTCTGTTGCCCAGGCTGAAGTGCAGTGGCACAATCATGGTTCACTGCAGCCTCAACCTCCCAAGCTCAAACAACCCTCCCACCTCAGCCTCCTGAGTAGCACGGACAACAGGCAAGTGCCACCATGCCTGGCTAATTTTTATAAAAAATTATTGTAGAGATGGGGTTTCGCTATGTTGTCCAGGCTGGTCTTAACTCCTGAGCTCAACCAGTCCTCGTTCCTCTATCTCCCAAAGAGCTGGGATTACAGGCGTGAGCCACCACACCTAGCCCACAGGGAGCTTTTTGACACACAGATCTGCTCAGTACAGCATTCTCTCCTACTTCCACTTCCTTTACATTGCTCTTCTGATTCATATCCCTCCTTAAAATGCTCCAGAAGGAGCACACTGTGGCTCTTACCCACTTTTCCCCTCCCTAAGCTGGATCCAGCCACAATGGTCTCTGTCCCTCAAAGTAGCCGTACCGGCCAGGCGCAATGGCTCATGCCTGTAATCACAGAATTTCAGGAGGCCGAGGCGGGTGGATCACTTGAGGACAAGAGTTCGAGACCAGCCTGGGCAGCACAACACGGTGAAACCCTGTCTCTACTAAAAATACAAAATTAGCCAAGCATGGTGACACACACCTCTAATCCCAGCTATTTGGGAGGCTGAAGCAGGAAAATCCCTTGAGCCCAGGAGGCAGAGGTTGCAGTAAGCCCAGCTTGCACCACTGCACTCCAACCTGGGTGACAAAGTGACACTCCGTCTCAAAAAGAAAAAAAAATTCCCCCTCCACCCCTCCTCCAAACTCCTATTATTATCAATACTCCGGAGGCTGAGGCAGGAGAATCGCTTGAACCTGGGAGGTAGAGGTTGCAGTGAGCTGAGATCACGCTACTGCACTCCAGCCTGGGTCACAGAGTGAGACTCCGTCTCAAAAAAAAAAAAAAAAAAAAGCTGGGCACAGTGGCTCACGCCTGTAATCCCCAGCACTTTGGGAGGCCAAGGTGGGTGGATCACTAGGTCAGGAGTTTGAGACCAGCCTGGCCAAGATAGTGAAACCGCATCTCTACTAAAAACACAAAAATTAGCCCGGCATGGTGGTGGACGCCTGTAATCCCAGCTACTCAGGAGGCTGAGGCAGGAGAATCGCTTGAACCCAGGAAGCAGAGGTTACAGTGAGCTGAAACCGTGTCACTGCACTCCAGCCTGGGCCACAGAGCAAGACTCCATCTCAAAAAAAAAAAAAAAGTTAATCCTCCTCCACACCTCCCCCAAACTCCCATTATCATCAATATTGGAATTATAGACTATTTTCTTTTCCTTTTTCTTTTTTCGAGACAGAGTCTTGCTGTGTCACCCAGGCTGGAGTGCAGTGGTGAAATCTTGGCTCACTGTGAACTCCACCTCCCAGATTCAAGCGATTCTCCAGCCTCAGCTTCTCAAGTAGCTGGGATTAGAGGCGCACACCACCACGATCAACCAATTTTTGTATTTTCAGTAGAGCTGTGGTTTCACAATATTGGCCAGGATGGTCTCGAACTCCTGACCTCAGGTGATCCGCTGCCTCAACCTCCCAAAGTGCTAGGATTACAGGCGTGAGCCACCGCACTTGGCCGCCTGGCTATATTTTTAATGTTATTGAAATATAACATTCTCCCATTACTGGGTATATATCCAAAGGATTATAAATCATTCTACTATAAGGACACATGCACACGAATGTTCATTGCAGCAAGTTTACAATAGCAAAGACCTGGAACCAACCCAAATGCCCATTGATGATAGACTGGACAGGGAAAATGTGGCACATATATACCATGGAATACTATGCAGCCATCAAAAACGATGAGTTCGTGTCCTTTGTAGGGACATGGATGAACCTGGAAATCATCATTCTCAGCAAACTGACACAAGAACAGAAAATCAAACACCGCATGTTCTCACTCATAGGCGGGTGTTGAACAATGAGAACACATGGACACAGGGAGGGGAGCATCACACACTGGGGTCTGTCGGGGGAGAAAATAGGGGAGGGACAGCGGGGGATGGGGAGTTGGGGAGAGATAGCATGGGAGAAGATGCCAGATATAGGTGATGGGGAGGAAGGCAGCAAATCACACTGCCATGTGTGTACCTATGCAACAATCTTGCATGTTCTTCACATGTACCCCAAAACCTAAAATGCAATAAAAAAATGGAAAAAAAAAGAAATATAACATTCATGAAAAAAATTCTCGCCCCCTTTTTTTTTTTTTGAGACGGACTCTCGCTCTGACACCAGGCTGGAGTGCAGTGGCACAATCTCGGCTCACTGCAACCTCCGCCTCCCGGTTCAAGTGATTCTTCCGCCAAGTAGCTGGGACTACAAGCGCGCACCACCACGCTTGGCTAATTTTTGTATTTTTTAGTAGAGACGGGGTTTCACCATGTTGGTCAGGATGGTCTCAATCTCTTGACCTCGTGATCTGCCCGCCTTGGCCTCCCAAAGTGCTGGGATTGCAGGCGTGAGCCACCGCGCCCAGCCCTTATTTTTTATTTTTCAGATGGAGTCTCGCTCTGTTGCCCAGGCTGGAGTGCAGTGGTGCAATCTCGGCTCACTGCAATCTCTGCTTCCTGGGTTGAAGCGCTTCTCCTGCCTCAGCCTCCCAAGTAGCTGGGATTACAGGCCCTGGCCACCTCACCCAGCTAATTTTTGTTTGTTGTTGTTGTTTTGTTTTGTTTTTTAAGATGGAGTCTCACTCTGTCACCAGGCTGAAGTGCAGTGGCGGCGATCTCGGCTCACTGCAACCTCCGCCTCCTGGGTTCAAGTGATTTTCCTGCCTCAGCCTCCCAGAGTAGCTGGGACTACAGGCACCCACCACCACGCCCAGCTAACTTTTGTTAATTTTAGTAGAGACAAGGTTTCATCACGTTGCCCAGGCTGGTCTCGATTTCCTGACCTCGTGATCTGCCTGCCTCGGGCTGCCAAAGTGCTGGGATTACAGGTGTGAGCCACCGTGCCAGAAGAAGAGTACAGTTACATGCTTATATAGCTTGATGAATTTTCACAGGGTGAATCCAGTCCTGTCACCAGCACCCAGATCAAGAAACAACATGATCAGCATCCTAGATGCTCGTCCTGAGCTCCCTTTAGTCACTGTCACCTCCAATATAACCACTGTCCTAGCAGCTAACAGCATAGTTTTGCCTGTTTTTGCGTTATTTATGAATGGAATAATTACCTTTGCACTTTAGTGTCTTGCTTCTTTCGCTCACCATCACATAAGATTTGACGCATATTGTTGCATGCAATTGTAGATAATTCTGTATCGTTTCCAGAGTGTGAATACCCCGTGATTTATTTCCCCACTTTCCTGTTGACAGGCATTTGGACAATTTCCAGTTCGGAGTCTTTTTTTTTTTTTTAAGATGGAGTTTCACCTTATTGGTCAGGCTGGTCCCGAACTCCTGACCTCAGGCGATCCGTCCACCTCAGCCTCCCAAAGTGCTGGGATTACAGGCGTGAGCCACCGAGACCGGCTTTGGAGTCTTTATGAATGGTACTGCTATGAACATTTGTGTACATATCTTTTGTCCAACATGTGTACCCACTTCATTACAGGTGATTTGGTTTTCATTTTATGCTTCTCAGGATATATAGACATAATGAAAATGTATCTCATGATGAGACAAAAGCTAATTAAAATTTCCACAATGAGCATGTATTTACAATCAGACGAGATTAGGCACATTCAGGATGGCATGGCCACAGATTGTATTTTGTAATCAGAAAAAAGATTTTTTTAAGAACAGGAAAATTAGTGAGAGTTGAACAATGAGAACACAAGGACACAGGGAGGGGGAATATCACACACCGGGGCCTGTTGGGGGTCGGGGGCTGGGGGGGGATAGCATTAGGAGAAATACCTAATCTAGATGATGGGTTGATGGGTGCAGCAAACCACCATGGCACGTGTATGTCTGTATAACAAACCTGCACGTTTTGCACATGTATCCCAGAACTTAAAGTATAAAAAAAAAGGCTGGGCACGGTGGCTCACGCCTGTAATCCCAGCACTTCGGAAGGCTGAGGCGGTGGATCATTTGAGGTTAGGAGTTCAAGACCAGCCTGGCCAACATGGTGAAACCCTGTCTCTACTAAAAGTACAAAAATTATCCAGGTCTGGTGGTACACGCATGTAATCCCAGCTACTCAGGAGGCTGAGGCAGGAGAATCGCTTGAACCCCGGAGGTGGAGGTTGCAGTGAGCAGAGATTGCACCACTGCACTTCAGCCTGGGTGACAGAGCGAGAGTCCGTCTCAAAAAAAAAAAAAAAAGAAGAACAGGAAAATGAAACGTAACTTTCAGGGTTAGAGCAGAGCCGCTCACAAGTGTTGTCTTTTCTTTATTTCTTTTCTTTCTTTCTTTTTTGTTACAGATCTCACTCTGTCACCCAGGCTGAAGTGCGGTGGCGAGTCCTCAGCTCACTGCAGTCTTGACCTCCTGGGCTCAATTGATCCTCCCACCCCAGCCTCCCAAGTAGCTGCGATCACAGGTACGTGCCACCACACCCGGCTAATTTTTGTTTTTTTTTTGAGACGAAGTCTCACTCTGTCACCCAGGCTGGAGTGCAGTGGCACGATCTTGGCTCACTGCAACCTCCGCCTCCCAGGTTCAGGCAATTCTCCTGCCTCAGCCTCCTGAGTAGCTGGGATTACAGGCACGTGCCACCACGCCCAGCTAATATTTGTGTTTTTTTAGTAGAGACAAGGTTTCACCATGTTGGTCAGGCTGGTCTCGAACTCCTGACCTCATGATCCACCCGCCTCGGCCTCCCAAAGTGCTGGGATTACAGGCATGAGCCACCATGCCTGGCCAATTTTTGTGTTTTTAGTAGAGATGGGGTTTCACCATGTTGGCCAGGCTGGTTTCAAATTCCTAGCCCCAAATGATCACCCACCTCAGCCTCCCGAAGTGCTGAGTTTACAGGTGTAACCCACTGTGCCCAGCCATCTTTCTTTTTTTCTTTCTTTTTTTAAACCAAAAGAGGGCAATTGAACGCAAGGCTTCAAAGATGTCTCATGAATTCCAAGGGCAGGGGCAGCCGGGATTCCAGAAGAACCAGAACCAGGGCCTTGAAAGCCACTGAAAGTCAGGCAGGCTGCCCTCGCTTTCTGGGCCTGAGACTTCCACTCAGCTTCTTTCTGCATGTCTGTCTCACCCTTGTTCTTTGCAGACCCACCTCCTCTGCATCTCTGAACACAAGGCTGAAGATGGCCTCCTCTCCAGTGGAAATGGATGGGAATCTCTGGATCCCAACAGCAAGATCATGAGAGGGAGAGGCCAATTGGTCCAACTTGGGTCACATGTCCAGTCAAGAGACAATTACTATGGGCCAGGTGCTGTGGCTCATGACTGTAATCCCAGCACTTTGGGGGCGGAGTTAGATGGATCACCTGAGGTCAGGAGTTCAAGACCAGCCCAGCCAACAAGGTGAAACCCCATTTCTACCAAAAATACAAAAATTAGCCAGGGGTGGTATTGTGCACCTGCAATCCCAGCTACTCTGGAGGCTGAGGTTGGAGAATCGCTGGAACCGGGGAGGTGGATGTTGCGGTGAGCCAAGATCCTGCTGCTGCACTCCAGCCTGGGCAACACAGTGAGACTCCATCTCAACAAAAAGAGTCAATAACTATGGCTGAGAGGACAGGGTTATGCATAAGCTTGACTGCCCTATGGGTGGATTCGTGCCCATGGAAAGCAATATGGGCTTAGCAGACCTTCACAAGAGCATCTGCTCCAAGGGGCGCTCTGAACAAGAGACCTGTCTGTGTGCTAGTCCTGGCGTTGCCTCCAGAAATCCCTTACTCCTCTGGGATTTGTCCCCATGTGTTTGCTCCTGTTCTCTCGGTGCTTCCTACACTCCTTTATGTTGATTTTTGCTTAAGTTCGCTTTTCTGTGGGTAAATTTTAGGGGCTCCCAAGGATATTAAGACGGGGAAAGATGGCATATCAAACAAACAAAGGATAATTCTGAAAGAAATTCGACAAGCTTATGAGTTGTGAGATTTGCAAAAGACATACCCTTTTGACCCAAGACCAAATTCTTGGGTTCGGGCAGCAGGCTAGTTAGCAGTCCAAGCTTGAATAAAATGTTACCTCTCTCCGGAGACTCAGGATGACGCCCACGTTCTTATCTGAAGCCACTAGTTTCAGAGGAAGCCTTTGTAACTGCCTTATGCGTTACAGCCTGGCACCTGTCTCTGAGTGTTCTCTGAGACACATACATTGATGCATTCCAAACAGCACAGGGTAGAGGTAACTTTTTCTATTGTTAGTAATTCATTATCACAGTTATGATTTAAAACATTAAAAAATAAAGTAACCATAGGGAAAACTGGGTGCAGGCTATACAGAACTCTCTAATATTCTTGCAACATTTTTTTTTTTTTTGAGACATAGTCTCAATCTGTCGCCAGGCTGGAATGCAATGGCGCGATCTCGGCTCACGGCAACCTTCACCTCCCTCAAGCGATTCTCCTGCCTCAGCCTCCTGAGTAGCTGGGACTACAGGCACACGGCACCATGCCCAGCTAATTTTTTTGTATTTTCAGTAGAGACGGGGTTTCACCATATTGGCCAGGATAGTCTCGATCTCTTGACCTCGTGATCCACCCGCCTCAGCCTCCCAAAGTGCTGGGATTACAGGCGTAAGCCACTGCGCCCGGCCAGCAACTTTTCTGTAAATCTAAAACTACTCTAAAATATAACTTTATAATTTTATTTTAAAATAAAATAAGGCCGGGTGCCGGGATTTAACACATGTAATTCCAGCACTTTGAAAGACAGAGGAAGGAGGATCACTTGAGCCCACCAGGAGCTAGAGACCAGCCTGGGAAACATAGTGAGACTCCATCTCTACAAAGAAAAAAATAATCCGTTTAATTAGCCGATTGTGGTGTCACACACCTGTAGTCCTACTTGGGAGGCTGAGGTGGTAGGATCACCTGAGCCCAGGAGTTTGAGGCTGCAATTAGCTAGGATTGTGCCACTGCACTCCAGCCTGGGTGACAAGAGTGAGACCCTGTCTCGAAATGAAATGAAATGAAATAATGAAATGAAATGAAATGACCAAGCAAACACCTAAACCTGCAGTGAAATTGATGAAGTATGTATTTAAAGTGTGGCACTCAAGGAGGCATGCTGATGGGAGAGTGAGTTCCTGGTTTATTTACAAATCACCAAAAGTTGATGAACTCCATGGATGATGTCTGCATCATAAACACTTATCTTAAGTTGTATCTACATAGATCAGTTCCCCATAGATTGATAGAGAAAATGTCCTCCTATTCGCAGAATGTCTGGTCTTAGCAAAACCCTTTGTGTAGGTGCTTTGGTTAACTGCATGGGGGCAGCAGAGTGACATGGAGCACTCACAAAGCTTTGGAGCTGGCCGGGTCTGAGTTCGCATCAAATACGTTATCTCTCACTAGTTGGGTGACTTTAAAGGAGTTACTTAACCTCTCTGAGCCTGTGTAAAATGGGGGCTAATAATATTGTGCTATAACTTGCTGTGGCAATTAAATGAGATGGTGTGTTAAAACTGCCTGGCCTATTGTTATAATAGCAATCTTTTAAGAGTGTCTGGTATATGGCCGGGCGTGGTGGCTCATGCCTGTAATCCCAGCACTTTGGGAGGCCAAGGTGGGCGGATCACCTGAGGTCAGGAGTTTGAGACCAGCCTGACTAACATGGTGCAATCCCCGTCTCTACTAAAAATACAAAATTAGCCGGGAGTGGTGGCATGCACCTCTCCAGCTACTTGGGAGGCTGAGGCAGGAGAATCACTTGAACCCGGGAGGTGGAGGTTGCAGTGAGCTGAGACTGCAACATTGCACTCCAGCCTGGGTGACAGAGCAAGACTCCGTCTGAAAAAAAAAAAAAGTGTTCACAGAGGCCAAGGGAATATTCTGAACTTATATACTTAAATAAAAAAGGTCTAATAAGGCTGATGCCAAAACAATAAATGTCCGTAGTGTGAAGTGCATATTTATATTATATTTTATTTTATTTATTTTTGAGACAGAGTCTCGCTCTGTTGCCCAGGCTGGAGTGCAATGGTGAGATCTCGGCTCACTGCCACCTCTGCCTCCCAGGTTCAAACGATTCTCGTTCCTCAGCCTCCCGAGTAGCTAGGATTACAGGTGTGCACCACCATGCCTGGCTAATTTTTGTATTTTTAGTAGAAATGGGGTTTTACCATGTTGCCCAGGCTGGTCTCAAATTCCTGACCTTAAGTGATCTGCCCGCCTCAGCCTCCCAAAGTGCTGAGATTACAGGCGTGAGCCACTGCACCTGGCCACATTTATACATTTTAATCACCAAAATGACATTGCAATATGCATGCACATATATTTAGTGTGTAATTTGGGAATCACAGAATGATGACACTTTATACAAACAAGAACTTTGTGCTTCGAAAGACACCATGTCACTGGCATTTTTTTTACTTTTTTAAAAATTTTCTTCACTGGCATTTTGAAGAATGCTGGAGATAGTATGTGTTCCTGTTATCTATTGCTATGTAACAAACTATCCCAAAACCTAGTGGCCTAAAGCGAGCATTTTGTTTCCAACATCGTTTCCTGAGTCAGGAAGTTGGGGATGACCTTGGCTGGTTGCTTTTCTTCTGATCTAGTGGGGCAGCAGGAGTGGAGGATCCACTTCTAAGATGCCTTCTCCACTCACATGCTAGGTGCCTTAGTGCTGCCTGGTCTTCTGCTCCCTTTCCTTACATGGTGTCTCATCCTCCAGGGCTGCTTTATGTGGCTTGGCCTTTTCACAGCGTGGTGCTCTTGGGGTAGGTGACTGCTTTTGTAGTGACTGGCCTGATCAGGGGTTCCAAGAGACAGGAACTGGAAGTTGCCAGTTTCTTAAGACCTAGGCCCTGAAACTGGCACTGGGACCAGCTTCCTGGGGGTAGTCCTGCAGTTGCACAGGGCACTGTGCTTACTTTGATGCTCTGTTTTTGCTAACTTGAGTCTTGCTGTGTTGCCCAAACTGGAGTGCAATGGCATGATCTTGGCTTACTGCAACCTCCGCCTCCTGGGTTCAAGCAATTCTCCTGCCCAGCCTCCCGAGTAGCTGGGATTACAGGCACACACCACCATGCCCGGCTAATTTTTTTGTATTTTTAGTAGAGATGGGGATTTCATCATGTTGGCCAGGCTGGTCTCAAACTCCTGACCTCAAGTGATCCCCCCACCTCGGCCTCCCAAAGTGCTGGGATTACAGGCATGAGCCTCCATTCCTGGCCTATCTTGAAATTCTTAATTTCTTCTTTTTTTTTTTTTTTTTTTTTTGAGACAGATTTCGCTCTTGTTGCCCAGGCTGGAGTGCAATGGTGAAATCTCAGCTCCCTGCAACCTCCGCCTCCCAGGTTCAACTGATTCTGCTGCCTCAGCCTTCTGAGTAGCTGCGATTACAGGCGCCCACCACCATGCCCAGCTAATTTTTGTATTTTTAAGTAGAGATGGGTTTTCACCATGTTGGCAAGGCTGGTCTCGAACTCCTGATATCAAGTAATTCTCCGCCATGGCCTCCCAAAGTGCTGGGATTACAGGTGTGAGCCACTGCGCCCGGCCTAACTTGAAGTTCTTAATTTCTTGAAAGGGGGCCGGGTGTGGTGGCTCATGCCTGTAATCCCAGCACTTTGGAGGCCAAGGCAGGTGGATCACCTGAGGTTGGGAGTTCAAGATCAGCCTAACTAACATGGTGAAACCCCGTCTTAAAAAAATTTTTTTTGAAAGGGGTCTCACATTTTAGTGTGGGCTCCACAAATTACGGAGCTGGTCCCACACAGACTGGGTTATCTCTTTTCCTGTATTTTACTGGTCTAAGCAGTTCCAAAACCCACCCAGATTCAAGGGAAAGGGGGATAGACGTCACCTCTCAATGGGAAGAGTATCAAAGGACTTGTGGTCATCTTTAATCTGTCACAGCATGGTATGGGATGGGGAAGAGCACTGGAATCAAGAATCTGAGGCTTAGTCCCAGTTTAGCTACAACTAGCCTGCCGCTAACAAGCCACAGCAGCTTTGGGGACCTCAGCTTTTTCCATTTGAAATGAGGAAGCTGGACTTGATCACTAAGCTCTGAAATCATGAACCTATAATGCCACATTTGTAACTGTCTAATGTACGTCTAACATGGTGTTCATTCGAAGGCCTGTTTCCAGGCCGGGCACGGTGGCTAAGGCCTGTAATCCCAGCACTTTGGGAGATTGAGGCAGATGGATAGCTTGAGGTCAGGAGTTGGAGACCAGCCTGGCCAACATGGTGAAACCCCATCTCTACTAAAATTACAGAACTTAGGCATGGTGGCAGGTGCCTGTAATCCTAGCTACTTGGGAGGCTGAGGCAGGAAAATCACTTGAACCCAGGAAGTAGAGGTTGCAGATAGCCGAGATCATGCTACTGCACGCCAGCCTGGGTGACAAAGTGAGACTCTGTCTCCAAAAAAAAAAGGAAAGGAAAAAGAAAAATTGTTTCCACAGGGCTCTCCAAAGGAAGAAGGGCATGGGAACGGAAGGCAAATGAATATAAAAAAGCACAACTATTAGTTTAATCAGAAAACCAGCAGATCTAAATTCAAGGTCAGCTGCTTCCAACGCCCACTTGTTCTTTCTACAAACACCCGTTTCAGACTATGAGGCAGATACACAGTGTTGGGTACTGGGTGCTAGGCTGCAGCAGTGAACCACATCCGCAGGCCCGCATCTTCTTGGGCTCCCAGCCTCATGGAGGCAGACGACACTGCAGACACTTACAGCTCCTAGTGCGGAGTGCCGTGGCAAGGAAGGCACTAAGAGTCTTGAGAACCTGTCCAGAACATGGGAGGGGCTGAGGAAGAGCAAGTTGATCCCTGGAGGCCAAAGAGGAGTTAGGTTTTGTGGCTGAGGCTGCCGGGTGGACCGTTCATGTCCTATGCAGACGAAACACTGTGAAAAGACCCAATCAAGAGAAAGCTGGGAGACTCAGGAACTGAAAGTTACTGCACGGCACGAGTGTAGAAAGTGGATGTATACAGGGGTAGGGAAGAGGGTGCAAAGGATGCAAACAGGAAGTAGCGATGAGGAATGAGGCTGGAGAGGTAAGCAGACGCCAGATCACGAGGAGCCTCTAAGTCTTGAGAGAGAGTTTCAATTCTATCCTGAGGCCAAGAGAAAGATTAAAGAGTTCAAAAGTAGACAGTGGTCTCTCAGGTTTGGGTTTAGACTCATCGATGTTAGTAGGCTGGGCGAGGTGGCTCATGCCTGTAATCCCAGCACTTTGGGAGGCTGAGGCAGGCAGATCACCTGAGGTCTGGAGTTCAAGACCAACCTGGCTAACATGGTGAAAACCCCGTCTCTACTAAAAATACAAAAATTGGGCCCGGCGCGGTGGCTCTCACCTGTAATCCCAGCACTTTGAGAGGCCAAGGTGGGTGGATCACAAGGTCAGGAGATTGAGACCATCCTGGCCAACATGGTGAAACCCCGTCTCTACTAAAACATAGAAAATTAGCCGGGCGTGGTGGCATGTACCTGTAGTCCCAGCTACTCAGGAGGCTGAGGCAGAATTGTTTGAACATGGGAGGCAGAGGTTGCAGTGAACAAAGATCATGCCACTGTACTCCAGCCTGGCGACAGTGAGACTCCATCTCAAAAAAAAAAAAAAAAAAAAAACACAAAAATTAGCTGGGTTTGCCTGTAATCCCAGCTATTCAGGAGGCTGAGGCAAGAGAATCACTTGAACCTGGGAGGCGGAGGTTGCAGTGAGCCAAGATTGTGCCACTGCACTGCAGCCTGGGCGACGGAGCAATACTCTGTCTCAAAAAAAAAAAAAGAGTGTGTTTAACTTCCTGTAACCTCACCTGTATGTGTGCCTTGTTTTTCCTCCTGCATTCCTGTTATAATAATAATAACAGCTCCCATTTATGCAATGTTCCTATGCACAAGGCACAATGGTAAGCATATTACATGCATTATCGCCTTTAATCATCAGCCCAAATGTATGAGGCAGGTACTCATAATTCCATTGTTTTATATTCAAGGAAAGTAAGACCTAGGGAGAGTGACTGACTTGCCCAGGGTCTCACAGCTAGAAGGTGGTAGAACTAAGCTCTAACCAGACTGTCTGACTCCAGAGTCTCCTCCTCTGTGAGACAAATCCCTAGTACTATGCTATGCCTTATCCCTTCCCACCTCTTGGGAGCTTTGATCCATTAACTATTCTCGTTGACTTCTCTGTCTTCCTACTTCTCCTTCTCTTCTGCAGCCTTTGTGTCATTACGCAAACAAGCTGTCACTCCCAAGCCAAAATAAAACCCCTCCCCTGGCCGGGCGTGGTGGCTCACACCTGTAATCCCAGCATTTTGGAAGGCCGAGGTGGATGAATCATGAGGTCAGGAGTTCGAGACCAGCCTGGCCAATATGGTGAAATCCCGTCTCTATTAAAAATGCAAAAAATTAGCTGGGCGTGGTGGTGGGTGCCTGTAAACCTAGCTCACTGGGAGGCTGAGGAAGGAGAATTGCTTGAACCTGGGAGGTGGAGGTTGCAGTGAGCCAAGATGGTGCCATTGCACTCCAGCCTGGGTGACAGAGTGAGAAGCTGTCTCAACAAAAACCAAAACAAAAACAGGACTTTTGGGAGAGAATGTAGAGTGAAGAGAAAAGCTTCCAGAACTTCATCCTGGTAAACCCCAGCAATTAAAGCCATAGGAGGTCATGGAAGACTAGAGAAGAGTTTTAAACAGGAGGAAGTAGCCAACATTGTTCGGTGCTGACAAGAAGTGAACTAACGTAAGGACTTGGATTTGGCAGATGGGAGGTGCAAAGGCATGAATGTACGTGTCCCTCCAAAATGTGTATGTTGTAGGCTGAGCACGGTGGCTCACACCTGTAATCCCAGCACTTTGGGAGGCTGAGGTGGCCAGATCACTTGAGCCCAGGAGCTCGAGACCAGCCTGGCCAACATAGTGTAACCACATCTCTACTAAAAACACAAAAATTAGCCTGGTGCGGTGGTGGGTGTCTGTAATCCCAGCTACTTGGGAGGCTGAGGCAGGAGAATTGCTTGAACCTGGGAGGCGGAGGTTGCAGTGAGCTGAGATCGTGCCACTGCACTCCAGCCTGGATGACAGAACGAGACTCCATCTCACACACACAAAAAAAATGTGTATGTTGGAACTTAATCCCCAAGGTGTTGGTATTAAGAGGAGGGATCTTGCTGGGCGCGGTGGCTCATGCCCGTAATCCCAGCATTTTAGGAGGCCGAGGCGGGTGGATCACCTGATGTCAGGAGTTTGAGACCAGCCTGGATAACATGGTTAAAACTTGTCTCTACTAAAAATACAAAAATCAGCTGGGCCTGGTGGTGAGCACCTGTAATCGCAGCTACTTGGGAGGCTGAGGCAGGAGAATTGCATGGACCCTGGAGGTGGAAGTTGCAGTGAGCCGAGATCACGCCATTGCAATCCAGCCTGGGCGAAAAGAGTGAAACTCCATCTCAAAAAAAAAAAAAAAAAAAAGGAGGGATCTTTGGGGGATGTGATTAAGTCATGAAGCTCTGCCCTCATTAATGGGATTATGCCCTTATAAAAGAGACTTGAGAGAGCTGCCTGGCCCTTCCATCTCTTCCACCATGTGAGGACACAAAGGTGCCATAAATGAGGAACCAGCTCTCAAAGGTGTCATAAATGACCAAACCTGCCTTGATCTGGGACTTCCTCACCTACAGAACAGTGAGCAACAAATTTCTGTTCTTTATAAATCACTCAGTCTAAGGTATTTTGTTATAGCAACAAGAATGGACTAAGAGAGGAGGTCATCACGGGGGATCCTTTTTTTTTTGGCTCACTGCAACCTCCACCTCCCAGGTTCAAGCAATTCTCCTACCTCAGACTCCAAAGTAGCTGGGATTACAGGTGCCCACCACCATGCCCAGTTAATTTTTGGGGAGGTTTGTTTGTTTTGAGATGGAGTCTTGCTCTGTCACCCAGGCTGCAGTGCAGTGACTTGATCTTGGCTCACCGCAACCTCCACCTCCTGGGTTCAAGCGATTCTCCTGCCTCAGCCTCTGGAGTAGCTGGGACTACAGGCATGCGCCACCACGCCCAGCTAATCTTTGTATTTTATTAGAGACCGGGTTTCGCTGTGTTGTCCAAGCTGCTCTTGAACTCCTCACCTCGTGATCTGCCCACCTCAGCCTCCTAAAGTGTTGGGATTACAGGCGTGAGCCACTGCGCCCAGCCTAATTTTTGTATTATTAGTAGAGACGGGGTTTCACCATGTTGACCAGGCTGGCCTCAAACTCCTGACCTCAGGTGATCCCCCCTGCCTTGACCTCCCAAAGTGCTGGGATTACAGGCGTGAGTCACCGCACCCTTTCTGGAAGCAATTGCTCTGGGATGGAGGCAGAAGCCAGAATGCAGAAGTTAAGAACCGAGGAAGAGGTAAGGAAATACAGATGATGAAGTAAGGAGACCCCCTCAGTAGACAGGCTTGACTATGAAGAGAAGAGAGACACAAAGTTGAGCCAAAAGGCTAAGGAAGACTTGAGCTTTTTGTCACCCAAAGTGACACTCCTATTAATCACTTAATAAATGTCTGTTGTACATGGGCACATAGAGAGTGGGAGGAGGAAAAAAAAAAATTGTACAAATGTCCAATGTGAAAAAAAAAGAAAAAAGAAAAAAAAAAAGAAAAGAAAAAGAAAAAAAAAAACAAGAAAAAAAGAAAAAAAAAAAGAAAAAAAAAGAAAAAAGAAAAAAAAGAAAAAAAGAAAAAAAAAAAAAAAAAAGAAAAAGAAAAAAAAAAGAAAAAAAAAAAGAGAGAGTGGGAGAAGGGAGAGGATCAGGAAAAATAAATAATGGGGGCCAGAGCACAGTGGTTCACGCCTGTAATCCCAGCACTTTGGGAGGCTGAGGTGGGCGGATCACCTGAGGTCAAGGAGTTAGATACCAGCCTGGCCAACATGGCAAAACCCTATCTCCACTAAAAATACAAAAATTAGCAGGGAGTAGTGGTGTGCGCCTGTAGTCCCAGCTACTAGGTGAGGCTGAGGCAGGAGAATCACTTGAACCCAGGAGGTGGAGGTTGCAGTGAGCTGAGACAGAGCCACTGCACTCCAGCCTGGACGACAGAGCAAAACTCCGTCTCTAAATAAATAAATAACCAGGTGCGGAGGCTCACACCTGTAATCCCAACACTTTGGGAGGCCGAGGCAGGTGGATCATGAGATCAGGAGTTTGAGACCAGCCTGGCCAACATGGTAAAACCCCGTCTTTACTAAAAATACAAAAATTAGCCGGGTGTGGTGGCGAGCACCTGTAATTCCAGCTACTTGGAAGGCTGAGGCAGGAGAATCACTTGAACTTGGGAGGTGGAGGTTGCAGTGAGCCAAGATTGCATCACTGCACTCCAGCATGGGCACTGGAACGAGACTCCGTCTCAAAATAAAATAAATAAAATAGGCCAGGAGTGGTGACTCACGCCTGTAATCCAAGCACTTTTGGAGGCCAAGTTGGGCGGATCACCTGAGGTCAGGAGTTCAAGACCAGCCTGACCAACATAGTGAAACCCCGTCTTTATAAATAATAATAATAATGAGTACCAGGCTTAATACCTGGGTGATGAAATAATCTGTACAAAACCCCATGACACACGTTTACCTGTATAACAAACCCACACATGTGCACCTGAAATTAAAATAAAAGCTAAAATAAAAATAGAATGTCTGTTGTACTGAACTGTGGGTAAATTTGAAGATACAGAAGACAATTTATGTCAGTAAACCCTGAGTGGAGAGGGGGTTGAGAGCATGAGTGATATCTTGAAAGACGACAGGCATGCTCCTTTGTCAGAACGAAGGGAGGGAGGGAAGATGGAGAGTCTTGGCATGAAATATCTGTTATGCTGGCTGGGGTGAGGGGGCATTCCTATAGGTGAATAGGGCCAGGAGATGAAGGACTTGTATACACTGATTCTCTTCAGAGGATTTAAGGTTTAGTTTTGACTCCAGTTTATGACTTTATCTGTAAACGATATTTAACATATTTAATATTTGGTGGGCACTTACTTACTAAGTTGCTGCTTTGACGTCTGTGCGTGAGAACAAGGTAAGTTCGCTTGTTACAATTATGTCTGTCTTAGTCCATTTTTGTGTTTCTATAAAAAAATACTTGTAGGCCAGGCAAGTATTTGCCTGGAATTATGGCTCACGCCTATAATTCCAGCACTTCGGGAGGCTGAGGAGGGTGGATGACAAGGTCAGGAGTTCAAGACCAGCCTGGCCAATATGGTGAAACCCTGTCTCTACTAAAAATACAAAAATTACCTGCATGGTGGCAGGCGCCTGTAGTCCCAGCTAATTGGCAGGCTGAGGCACGAGAATTGCTTGAACCCAGGAGGCGGAGTTGCGGTGAGCCGAGATCATGCCACTGCACTCCAGCCTAGGCAACAGGCTCTGTCTGAAAAAAAAAAAAAAAAAATTAGCTGGGTGTGGTGATGCGCGCCTGTGGTAATCCCAGCTACTCAGGGGCTGAGGTGGGAGAATCATTTGAACCCAGGAGGCAGAGGTTGCAGTGAGCCAAGATCGCACCTCTGTACTCCAGCCTGGGTGACAGAGTGAGACTCTGTCTCAAAAAAACAAAACAAAAATCAGTTATCACAGGGACTAATAGAGTGAGAACTCACCCTTTACTGTAATGATGGCACCAAGCCATTCATAAGGGTACCACCCCCCAACACCTCCCTTTAGGCTCCACCTCCAAAATTGTGAATCAAATTTCCTTTTTTTTTTTTTTGAGAGTTTCACTCTTGTCGCCCAGGCTAAAGTGCAATGGCATTATCTTGGCTTACTGCAACCTCCACCTCCCAAGTTCAAGTGATTCTCCTACCTCAGCCTCCTGAGTAGCTGGGATTACACGCCCAGCTAATTTTTGTATTTTTAGTAGACATGGGGTTTCTCCATGTTGTCAGGCTGGTCTTGAACTCCTGACCTCATGATCTGCTCGCCTCAGCCTCCCAAAGTGCTGGGATTACAGGCATGAGCCATTGTACCCGGCCCAAAGTTGTGAATCAAATTTCAACATGAGGTTTGGAGGGGACAAATATCCAAGCTATATCATTCTGCTCCTGGCCCCCCCAAATCTTATGTCTTTCTTTCATGCAAAATACTATCAGCACCACCAATAGTCCCCAAGTCTTAACTTGTCCAGCATCAACTCCAAAAGTCCAAAGTCTCATCTGAGACTCAGGACACGTTCCTTTCCTCTGTGAGCCTGTAAAATCAAAATCAGGCCGGCTGGGCGTGTGGCTCATGCCTGTAATATCAGGACTTTGGGAGGCCAAGGCGGGCGGATCACTTGAGGTCGGGAGTTCGAGACCAGGCTGGCCAACATGGTGAAACTCCATCTCTACTAAAAATACAAAAATTAGCTGGGCATGGTGGCGTGTGCCTGTTATCCCAGCTACTGGGGAGGCAGGAGGTGGGATAATCGCTTGAACCTGGGAGGCAGAGGTTGAAGTGAGCTGAGATTGTGCCACTGTACTCCAGCCTGGGTGACAGAGTGAGACTCCATCTCAAAAAAAAAAAAAAAAAAAATCAAGATATTTACTTCTGAGACACTGTAGTAGAACAGACATTGGTAAACACTCCTATTAAAGGGAAAAAAACCCCCAAAGCAAGGGGTAACAGGTCCCATAGAGTTCAAAACACAGTAGAGCAGATATTAAATCTTTTTTTTGAGACTTGCTCTGTCACCCAGGCTGGAGTGCAGTGGTGCGATCATGGCTCACTGCAGCCTCAACCTCCTAGGCTCAAGCAATCTTCCCCACCTCACCTCCTGAGTAGGTGAGACTACAGGTTTGCACCACCATGCCAGGCTAATTTTCTAATTTTTTGTAGAGATGAGGTTTCACTATGTTGCCCAGGCTGCTCTCAAACTCCTGCTCCAGCAACCCTCCTGCCTTGGCCAGGCATTAAATCTTAAAGTTCCAAAATGATCTCTTTTGACTCCATGTCCCACCATCCTGGGCACACTGGTGCAAGGGGTGGGCCCCCAAAGACTCGAGTAGCCCCATCCCCATGGCTATGCTGGGAGCAGCCCACGTGGCTACTCTCATAGATTGGAGTCCAGTGGTTGTGGCTTTTCCAGGCTGAGGATGCATGCTGCTGGTGGCTGTACTATTCTGTGGTCTTGAGGGTGGTGGCCCTGCTTCCACAGCTCAACTACCCCGTGGTAGGGATTTTTGCAGAGGCCCCACCCCTGCAGCAGACTTCTGCCTGGGCATCTAGGCTTTCCCATACATCCTCTGAAATCTACGTGGAAGTTGCCAAGCTTCCAATCACTCTTATATTCTGCAAGTCTGCAGACTTAAGACCATGTGGAAGCCCCAAGGCTTATGGCTTTGGGAGCAGCAGCAGCCACAGCAGTACCTGAGGCCCTTTGAGACTGAGCTGGAGCCAGAGCAGCAGGAATGCAGATCAGTGGTACCCCAGGCCTGGCACACTCTTTCCTTCCCTTCCACCCCCCAGAAAAAAAAACCATTCTGTCCTCCTAGGCCTGTGACCTTAGTGATTTTTTTTTTTGTTTTGAGTTGGAGTCTCACACTGTCACCCAGGCTGTAGTGCAGTGGTGCAATCTCGGCCCACTGCAATCTTCACCTCCTGGGTTCAATCAATTCTCCTGCCTCAGCCTCCCGAGTAGCTGGGACTACAGGTGTGCACCACCACGCCAGCTGATATTTTTGTATTTTTAGTAGAGACGGGGTTTCACCATGTTGGGCCAGGATGGTCTCGATCTCCTGACCTTGTGATCTGCCCACCACGGCCTCCCAAAGTGCTGGGATTATAGGGATGAGCCACCGCGCGCCCAGCCGAATTTTTTTTTTTTTTTTGAGATGGCGTCTCGCTCTGTCGCCCAGGCTGGAGTGCAGTGGTGCCATCTCGGCTCACTGCAACCTCTGCCTCCCAGGTTCAAGCAATTCTCATGCCTCAGAGCCTCCCAGGTAGCTGGGACTACAGGCACATGCCACCACACCTGGCTAATTTTTAAAATACTTTTAGTAGAAACAGAGTTTCACCATGTTAGTCAGGCTGGTCTCAAACTCCCGACCTCAGGTGATCCACCTGTTGAGACAGAGTCTTGCCCTGTCACCCAGGCTGGAGTGCAGTGGCGTGATCTTGGCTCACTGCAACCTACACCTCCCAGGTTCAAGCGATTCTCCTGCCTCAGTCTCTTATCTGAGATTACAGGCACCCGCCGCCATGCCCAGCTAACTTTTGCATTTTTAGTAGAGACGCGGTTTCACAATGTTGGCCAGGCTGGTCTTGAACTCCTGACCTCAGATGATCTGCCACCTCAGCCTCCCAAAGTGCTGGGATTACAGGCGTGAGCCACTGTGCCGGCATGCCCTTAGTGATTTCTAAAATGCTTTCAGGGTCTTTTCACATCCTCTTGACTATTAGTACCTGGATCCCTTTTAGTCATGCTAATCATTTAGCAAGTGGTTATTATGTCAAGTGTAAAAATATGTAGCTTGTGAGGAACATCAGCAGAGGAGCCAACATCTCCTTTGAGGAACAGTCACTCCTCTGGCACAGATGGAAAATAACTTGCAATAAATGCAAACACATTTATTTATTTATTTATTTTTGAGACAGAGTCTCACTCTGTCACCCAGGCTGGAGTGCAGTGGCACAATCTCGACTCAATGCAACCTCCACCTCCTGGGTTCAAGCGATTCCCCCTGCCTCAGCCTCCTGAGTGCTGAGACTACAGGCTCACACCACCACGCCTGGCTAATTTTTTGTATTTTAATAGAGACGGGGTTTCACCATGTTGGCCAGGATGGTCAGCCTTCGAGACTCTTAGTGATCTGGACCCCCTTCCACTGCTCCAGCCTTGCCATTGACCACTCCCCAGCTTCCACACTCCTGCCAAACAGGCTGCCTTTATAGTGCTTGGTACTTGCCACACTCACCGGCCAACTCCCACTCACCCCTTGAGCCTCAGATCAGGCACCACCTTCCTCCCCGAAAGCCTTTTCTGTTCCTCTCGACCTGGATCAGGCCCTGCCCGCTCTGCACCCCGCCCACCCCCACACAGTGCTCCCTCAGCAGCCCCTCCCCCGATCCACCACAGCCCTGCTTCTGTCTCCTTCTTGCTCAGCTCCTCTGCTAGAATGAGGTCTTGCATCATCTACTTAACTTCACTTTGCTCCCCCTGGAAAGGTTTCTCCTCGGGGGAATTTGCTCTTTCTCTTGGGGTAAGCATACTCAGTCTTGCCTCGAAAAGCATACCAGAAATGCCAACGGCTTGATGTGAAGCACAGCGAGTTTCAGTATGGGAGTTTGTCCCCTGCAGCCAAACCTCAATTTTACATGGAGGAGGTAGGCTAGATGGTATCACATGATGAGAAAAATCTGTGGGGAAGAATAGCTGACTACAGGAAAACTACAGAAAGCCGCTTTCAAATCTTCCAGCGGACTTGGTTTTCATCTTGGAAAGAGTAGGGTGTACGCTTGTTCTAGGTCCCCAGATCTGCTAACATGATGCTTAGATTCAAACTTTTCCTATAAAAAGGAGACTACTGTTTTTGTTTTCCATTTTTGAGACGGAGTCTCGCTCTGTTGCCAGGCTGGAGTGCAGTGGCGTGATCCCAGCTCACTGCAACCTCCGCCTCCCGGGTTCAAGTGATTCTCCTACCTCAGCCTCCTGAGTAGCTGGGACTACAGGTGTCCGCCACTATGCCCAGCTAATTTTTTTTGTATTTTTAGTAGAGACGGGGTTTCACCATATTGGCCAGGATGGTCTCGATCTCTTGACCTCCTGATCCGCCCGCCTCGGCCTCCCAAAGTGCTGAGATTATAGGCGTGAGCCACCACGCCCCACCGGACTACTGTTATAAGTGTCTTTATATATATAAGTGTCCTTTGAATGCTCAGCACACGCCAATCTTCCCTCCAAGCCGGGAGCCTGCAGACGCAGCCATGTGGCAGGAAGGCCCTGCCCTGACAGCCTTCACCAAGCCCAATCCAGCTTGGCAGCTGTCAAGGGAGAGGTTGTGGAACAGAAACCACAGTCCTGCATCAGTTGGCCTGTTCCCATGTATAAAATGGGCACGGGGTGGAGGGGGGGTTAATGCCAGATGCCAATGCCAATTGCCAGAATCTAGGAACTGTTAGCCCTCCCTCCTTCAATTACTAAAGAAAAGAAGTCCATTTAGAAAAGACAAAGGAAGGCCGGGTGCGGTGGCTCATACCTATAATCCCAGCACTTTGGGAGGCCGAGGTGGGCAGATCACCTGAGGTCAAGAGTTCGAGACCAGCCTGGCCAACATGGTGACACCCCATCTCTACCAAAAAAACAAAAATTAGCTAGGCGTGGTGGCACATACCTATAATCCCCTCTACTCAGGAGGCTGAGGCAGAGGGGATGACTTGAACCTGGGAGGCGGAGGTTGCAGTAAGCTGAGATCATGCCATTGCACTTCACCCTGGGCAACAGAGCAAGACTCTGTCTCAAAAAAAAAAAAAAAAGACAAAGGAAATGTTCTATTACATTGTGTAAGTACGTTTAACGTGTAGTTCCTGGAGACATGGGACAGGCTGAAAACAGCAAGAGGGTTTGGATCATTTCATGCTTGAGAAGACCCTGGTGGGTTATTAAAGGAAGGCAGTGTGGGCCAGGAACAGAGTCCCATGTCTGTAATCCCAGCACTTTGGGAGGCCGAGGTGGGAGGATGACTTGAACCCAGGAGTTTGAGGCCAGCCTAGGCAACATAGCGAGACCCTGTCTGTACAGACAAAAAAAAGAAAAAAAAAAAGCTGGGCATGGTAACATGTGCCTGTAGTCCCAGCTACTTGGGAGGCTGAGGCAGGAGGATCACTGGAGCCCAGGTGTTTGAGGCTGCAGTGAGCTATGATCATGACACTGTACTCCAGCCTGGATTAAGAGTGAGATCCCATCTCAAAAATAAAAAATAAAGGGAGGTAGGCAGAGATGGAAACCTGGATGGATGGGCTCAGGGTGGCGTTTCTGGTTAGTGGTGACTGTTTCTCCCTGGTGTTCATGGACTGGGATGAGAGGGCTAGGGAACATGCACAGTCCATTGTAAGGGCTACCCAGAGGCTCCAGGGATACAGTGCTATTTTTAGAATGCACTGTTCTGTAAGGCAGCATGGGTCTGTAGCCAGCAACTGCTTTCCTGGCCTTTCAGGCTGAGTCACCCCTCCTGTAGTCTATTTAATTCATGCCATTTCTGAATGGGAGCAATTTTACAAGCTACAATTTATGCATTAAACTTAACTTTTTAAAAAGAATTTTACTTATATATATGTGTGTGTGTGTATATCTATATCTATATATATATTTTGAGATAGGGACTCATTCTGTCACCCAGGCTGGAGAACAGTGGAATGCTTTATAGCTCACTGCAGCCTCTAACTCCTGGGCTCAAGTGATCCTCCCACCCCAGCCTCCCTAGTAGCTGGGACTACAGACCTGCATCACTAGACCTAGCTAATTTTTGTGTATTTTTGTAGAGACGGGGTCTCCTATATTGCCCAGGCTGTTCTAGAATTCCTGGGCTCAAGGGATCCTCCCACCTCGGCCTCCCAAAGTGATGAGATTACAAGCATGAGCCTCCTCACCAGGCCTGAACTTAATTTTTTAAATACTGCTGAGCAGGCTTGGTGGCTCACGTCTGTAATCCCAGCACTTTGGGAGGCTGGAGCAGGTGGATCACTTGAGGTTAGGAGTTCAAGACCAGCCTGGCCAACATGGCGAAACCCCGTCTCTATTACAAATACAAAATTAGCCAGGTGTGATGGTGCATGCCCATAATCCCAGCTACTTGGGAGGCTGAGGCAGGAGAATCGCTTGAACCCAGGAGGCAGAGGTTGGAGTGAGCCGAGATCATGCCATTGCACTGCAGCCTGAGCGACAGAGTGAGAATTTCGTCTCAAAAAATTATAATCTGCATGTAGGCAAGCGTAAAAATAATAATAATAAAAGTAAATAAATGCTGCTGGGCCGGGCACGATAGCTCACACCTGTAATACCAGCACTTTGGGAAGCTGAGGCGGGTGGATCATGAGGTCAGGAGTTTGAGACCAGCCTGGCCAACATAGTGAAATCCCATCTCTACTAAAAATACAAAAAAAATTAGCCGGGCCTGGTGGCAGGCACCCGTAGTGCCAGCTACTTGGGAGGCTGAGGTGGGAGAATTGCTTGAACCCGGGAGGCAGAGGTTGTAGTGAGCCAAGATAGCGCCACTGCACTCCAGCCTGGGTGACAGAGTGACATTCCATCTCAAATAATAAATAAATAAATAAATAAAGATGCTCTGAAGAAAGCCCTATCTTGGAAAAAAAAAGTGCCCATGGGTGTGTCTCATTAGAGGCCACAAATCAAGGTAAATTACATGACTCACCATGGAAATATCAGAAATGTAAATTTGGAAACTTACCCTTTTACTCCCTCCCCCCAGGCCCCTATATGACAACTCTTCTAGGATGAGGCTGGTGCCTGAGGCCAGACCAATCAAAGAGCTCAGGATAGAGGTGAATTGTGTGTTTCTCTTCAGAACCAAGGTGGAAGCAGCTTCTTCCAAGACAGCTCGGGCCACTTGTTCTGACAAGGAGGCCCCCCCCACCCAGCAGATCACCGCCCTCGGGTTGGTGACCTCTGCTCTGCAAACATATGCAGCTTCTTCCTCTGTGGTTAATAAGGGAGTTGGGGGAAGGCACGGAAGGGACAGCTTTGTCATGTGAAAGGAAAACATATTCCACTTTAATATACTTAAGAAATCACCTGTGATACATGAGAAAGGTACCAGTAAGGCCTGGTCGTCTCAGGAGAGGGTTGTCAGAGACTGACTCTACGCGCACCCCAAGACCCATTAATGGCCGAGCCAGGCCGGCAGTTAGGCGTTTTCTCTGCATTGGTGGTTTACAATCTTAACTCATTCTTCTAGCGAATGTCTCCTAAGAAACCCAGCGCTTCTGCCTGCCCACTCTCCCAAGCAGGACCACGCTTCCTGCCCCCAGCTCCTTAGTCCTATAGCTTTGGAACTCGGAGCCAGGCCGGCTTGGTCCTTCGCTCTGTCTTGGTGAGGAGGTGCCCAAGTCCCCGGGTCCCCCAGGCCGGTGGTTACAGGAGACCTGGGACAAGTACCTGAGCTTGGACCCCGACGTGGTCTGTTCCTTGCAGGCCCAGGCAGCGTCCAAGGCGCCTCTCCTTCAGTGGAACCCGGGACAACCCAGGACCGAGGGAGGCATCGCCACAGCGTCGCGGCCCCTCCTAGCTCTCCAGTCTCCGTCCCCGGTCAACGGTCCTTGAATGAGGGGGGACAGATGGCGGAAAGGCCATGCATTAGCGCCACCCGGCTGCCCGCAGCGTCCTTCTCCTTGGTCCGCGACGCCGCCGCTCTCCTGCTTGTCTCCACCACCGTCGCACCCACTGCGCTCGCGGTGCACCTCGTACTCCACGCCGCGCTGCCGCTGCTGTTGTTGTTGAGGTTGCGCCCGCTGCCGCTCTCCAGCTCCCATTCCTCGGCTCCCACAGCTCCCGCAACGTCCAGGGAGCGTCGGGTCACAGGTAGTGGCAGGCCCGGTGGCCGCTGTGGTCGCGGCGCGTAGCGTCAGCGCCCAGGGCGCCCACCAGCACCTTGATGACCATGTCGTGGCCCTGCAGGGCGGCCAGATGGAGGGGCGTGAGGCCGCCACTGCCTGGGGCGCTCACGTTGAGCCGCAGCCCCCGATTTAGGGCGAAGTCGTGAACCAGAATGAGCTCCTCGTGGCGCCCGTGCTTGGCCAGCCAGTGCAGAACCGAGTAGCCGGTGATCGGGTCGCCCCCTCAGCAGCAGCTCCGGCTCAGCCTCCAGCAGCTCCCGCAGCACCTCATAGCGGCCCTCGGCGGCCGCCAGAATCCACGCGTGCTCCCGCGGCTCCAGGCACAGCCTGCTGCTCCCCGGCCCGCTCGGCCCGGCCGGCCCGCCCAGCTCCTCGGCGCGCTCCTCCGACAGCCACCCGGCAGGAGCCGCCCGCTGCAGCCCTAGCAGCTCCCCGCAGCGCTCCCCCGCCGGCGCCCCGAGCCCGATCCAGAGTGCACCAGCGTGCCTAGGAAGGGGGGCTCCCGGGAGGCGGCGGCTGCGCCGTTGCCCCAGGTACCTGCCCAGGCTACCAGTGTCCGCTCCCGAGAGGCGGGGCTGCAGGGCGCACCGCAGGCTCCGCGCGGTCGGCGCAAGAAGAGGCCGTGGGTGCCTGGTTCGCGGCCCCTCCCGGGTTGGGCCATGGTCTCTCAGCTGCCGCCGCGGCAGCCCCAGTGTCCAGCGTTCGCTGCCCTTCCCGGGCCCCAACGGGAGAGGAACTGGCGCTGGCGTTGGGGAAGGAAGCGGCTTGGAGAATTGGGTTCGGAGGGAGGGAGCAAGGGAGAGGAGGAGGAGGAGGAGGAGGAGGAGGAGGAGGGAGGAGGGAGCTGGGGAGGGCCCCAGCGCAGGCCTTGGGGGGGCGTGGGAGGGGTGTGAGCTCCAGCCAAGCCTCCAGGGCAAGCCCAACTTCAGCGCCCCGAGTACCACCGCCTCCGCAGCTACCCCGGGTCTCGGGCGGCCCCACCCCGAACGGCCAGGTGAGCTCGGCAGCCCCGCCTCCAGCACCGAGGGGGCGGGCGCGGGGACCGGCTGGGAGCTGGCCTGCGGCCCTCGAGGCCCTGGTTCTCAGCATCCCAGCAGCTGCTAGGGTGAAGAGGCTCCATGGCGCCCCTCCGCAGCGGGCCGAGCTCGGCTTCCAGCCACGGCCTCCCAGAGCGCGGTCCTGGGACTCTGAGGCTCTGGCTCCCCGCCCCTTCCTTCGCCCTTCCCTCTTATCTCTTCAGGAGTCTCCCTGCACTTTGTCCCGAGTCGCCTTGTCCCGCGCCTAGCATTCACGCAGGCAGCTCGGCTGCCCCATGTGACTGGCTCGTCTGCCTGCCTTGCCCTTTGTGTGGCCTTGACCCTTCCCCGCAGCGCCAAGGGCTGCCCAGGATTCCAGCAGAGAAGCCAAAGACCAGGGTTCAGCCTGACGCTCTTCCTAGGAATTGAGGAGGGATAGTCTCCTTCTGCACCGCCCTCTCTGTTCTGCTCCAACCCTCTTCCCTCCCGTGAGTTTTCCCAAGTTGGCTTGGAGAAGCAGCTACAGGTGAATCTGAGCCGTCGCCGCTGGAGCGCCCCTGTCTCTCTCTCTCTCTTTATATTTTATTGCGTTTTAGGTTTTGGGGTACATGTGAAGAACATGCAAGATTGTTGCATAGGTACATACATGGCAATGTGGTTTGCTGCCTTCCTCCCCATCACCTATATCTGGCATTTCTCCCCATGCCATCTCTCCCCAACTCCCCACCCCCCGCTGTCCCTCCCCTACAGACCCCAGTGTGTGATGCTCCCCTTCCTGTGATCTCATTGTTCAACATCCGCCTATGAGTGAGACATGCGGTGTTTGATTTTCTGTTCTTGTGTCAGTTTGCTGAGAATGATGGTTTCCAGATTCATCCATGTCCCTACAAAGGACACGAACTCATCGTTTTTGATGTCTGCATAGTATTCCATGGTGTATGTGTGCTGCATTTTCCCTGTCCGGTCTATCATCGCTGGGCATGTGGGTTGGTCCCAGGTCTTGGATGCATCTCTCTCTCTCCCCAGGTCCCCGCTTTCCGCAAATTCAAAGTTTAGGGGCTTTTTAAAAAAGGATATTTAGCCTGGTGCGGTGGCTTATGCCTCTAATCCCAGCACTTTAGGAGACCGAGGCGGGTGGATCACAAGGTCAGGAGTTCGAGACCAGCCTGACCAACAATGTACAACCCCGTTTCTACCAAAGCACAAAAAAATTAGCCGGGCATGGTGGCGCCCCTGCACTCCAGCCTGGGTGGCAGAGCGAGACTCTGTCTCAAAAAAATATATATACTTTTTCTTTTTTACTCCTAACACCAGCGTACTCTTCGCTCTTCCCTTCTCTTAGTAAAGGGTAAGTCTTGGCTCCACACCCCCACCATGTTAAGGCATTCAGTCAGTGAGCACCAGGGAGCCATAGAAGATTCTTGAGCTAGGGAGAGACACAGCCATGATGGAGGTTGTCTTACAAAGGTGATTTGGAAGATGCAGAGGCAGGAAGTCAGAAGACTGTTGCAGCAGTCTAGGCCAAGGGGAATGGAGGCTCAGGCAACTGAGCCCACTCCCCCAGGGCCACCTGTGGCAGCAGTGACAGAAGGTGTCAAAAGCTTTTCTTCCTTGGCCCTGATGTATTTGGGACAGGCCCTAAATAGCTTGAGCTTTCCTTCAGGACAACTTATGCATTTGTAATTTGGTTTTTGAACATTTACTATGTGCCAGGCACTGAGCTCGTTGCATTATATATGTTAACTCTTTTCCATCCTTCCAGTGACCTCAGGTGCTAGGAATCATTTCTGTCCCCAGTTTGCAGAGAGCTTAGGCTACTTGCTCAAGGTCACCCAGCAGGAAGTGGCAGAGCAGGTCTGTGCGACACCACAGCCTTTGTTCTGGCACACACAGAACTGGCATTCAAACCTGACTTATCAACTGCAAATCACATACAAGCCCCAAATTCCAGCCAAACGTATAGACTTGTAATCTGAGGGTATCTATAACTTACACTCCTCTGCCTGGAACAGCTTCTAGGTAGTGAAGTTCTTTTCTTTCAAGGTTGCGCTTCATTTCCACCTCCAGCAAGTCTCCTCTGATGTCCCCAGCCCAAAGTCACCCCTCTCTTCCCCCAACCTGTGTTCTGCTCTTCTTTGGCACCCAGGATAGACTGCCTTCTGCTACATCTCTCTTCCCTTGCTCTCAGCACGCCAATTACACTGTAAACTCTTGAACGGCTATGTCACACTATCCTTGTGTGCCTAGTAGTTACCCAAGAAATATTTCTTACCTTGTTCTGGTTTGGCAGCCTGGGAAAACGTGATTGTGTGTGTGTATATTGGGGCAGGGGACGAGTATCCACAGCCAGCGCCTCCATGCCTGCTCCCACATCCCTGCCCCAGACTCCAATCTACAGGACACCAAAAGCAACTCATAGATTGGGTCAACTCATTTTTTTTTAAAAGGATTTTTCTTCACTGAGTTGACTGGTCTCAGAGACCAGCCCTAGGCCCCAAATGGGCCCCAAGCTTTCAGGGTTTCGTTTTCAAAATGAATCCTGACTGACAAGAAGCTACTTCCTTTGCTCTGGAGACTCCCCTCCACAACCCCAAATCTGTAAACACCAAACCACATGCATGCACTCACACTTCCAGAATATGCAAACAGCTGCAGCAGTACTTTTTTTTTTTTTTTTGAAGTCAAAATGCCAGCATGGAGAATGCAGGGTGGAAGAATGCTTGGACTATTAATTTTCCTCACCACTAAGCAGGCAACTCTCTTCCCTATCAGCATGAATAATATCTGTGTTTCCAGCTCAAAGATTGCAAAGGCAGCCGCCTGACCAGTGCCACAGACCCGTGATATATGTGCCCTTGCTTAATTCTGCTGTTAGAGACCAAAGCCACGGTGCCTCCCTAAGCAACTTGTTTCATCTTTAATTAGCAAGAGCTTTCTACCCTAGGTCACCAGCTGCACACACCACTCCCAGAACCGCAACGCCCATCTCTACTTCAGTACAGAGGGTCTCTGGAATTTGATACCAGGGAATAGGGTAGAGGGAGTGGAAAGCAGAAGCGATAGTACCTACTCACCTAAAATTAACATGCCACTTATCAGAAACATCTGCTACCCCTTCAAGGGAGTGGGGCAAAAAACCCTCAAGCCCCGGGGAAATGACTTCCCAAGATGCTGGAGGCACAGTGGATATTTGCATTGTAAGTTATAATAATACCTGGTGTCTTTTCCAAATAGCAGCCTCTTTAATATCTTTACGGGTTGATTTACCAGATCTTGGACTGTTAGAACTAGAAGAGATCTTAATGTTTCATTGGCCTTTATTTTCCACACGACATTTAACTAACTAGGGAGCATGGCAGAAGGCAGAGCAACAGATAAGCTGATGTGTTAGGCGTATATTGAAAATCTATCTTAGCTGGGCGCAGTGGCTCACGCCTGTAATCCCAGCACTTTGGGAGGCTGAGGTGGGCAGATCACCTGAGGTCGGGAGTTCGAGACCAGCCTGACCAACATGGAGAAACTGCATCTCTACTGAAAATACAGAATAGCCAGGCGTGGTGGCACACGCCTGTAATCCCAGCTTCTAGGGAGGCTGAGGCAGGAGAATCTCTTGAACCCTAGAGGTGGAGGTTGCGGTGAGCCAAGATCATGCCATCGCACTCCAGCTTGGGCAAAAAGGGAGAAACTCCATCTCAAAAAAAAAAAAAGAAAAGAAAATTTATCTTGATTAAGAGAGAGCAGCTCAGAAATCTTAGTGGAAGTCAGCGGGGAAATCATAGTTGATCTGCAAAAATTTAATTTACATGCAACTTCTCAGGAACATGGCCCTGGGGGTGAAGCCAAAGGCTCCTGTACCCTTGGGGCTCTCAGTGGAGTTTGCCATGGGGGCTTATGGATTCACAGAAATCCATGAGTGCAAAACAGTTGAGAGGCAAATGTGTGGAATATGGGAAGTAAAGTTCTGCAGGTGTCCATAACCCTTGGTCATGGAGGGAATGGGGAACAACATTCTTTTTTTTTTTTTTTTTTAGACAGAGTCTCCATCTGTTGCCTCGGCTGGAGTGCAGTGTGATGTGATCTCGGTTCACTGCAACTCTGCCTCCCGGGTTCAAGAGATTCTCATGCCTCAGCCTCCCGCGTAGCTGGGGTTACAGATGTGCACCACCATGTCCAGCTGAATTTTGTATTTTTTTTCTCTCCCCTCCCCTCCAATTTTGTATTTTTAGTAGAGATGGGGTTTTACCACGTTGGAGAGGCTGGTCTCGAACTCCTGGCCCCAAGTGATCCACCCTCCTTGGCCTCCCAAATTGCTGGGATTACAGGCGTGAGCCGCCATACCCGGCTGGAACATTCTTGAGGTTCCAGATATAGAGTGTAAAATTTCCTTTCCTCCGAAAACCTCTGCTGATATCATCATGATCCTCAATGAGAAAGCCATGAGAGAGAGAGAACTCCCTTCTGTTTGTGTGTGAATATGTGTGCAAGAATGGATGTTTGAGTGGTATGTATGTGTGCCAGACATCACTGTCTCTGGTTGTGTGTATCACCTATGTGTCTGTGTGTGTGTGCACTCCAGACATCACTTTCCCCTTCCCAAGTGTTCAGACCTTTACACGATATCTCATTTTGAATCCCTTTTCCTTAGACTATGGAACAAGTCATATTTGGTAAACAGTTTTTAAAAATTATTTCCTAGTAGTTTGGAAGTATCCCACCCCGCCGCCGCAATCCTGCAGTAAGACCTGATGTATCCAACTAAAAAAAGAACTTATGATCTTATTTTGAGAGCTTGGTGAGCTTGGAATAGTGGAAAGTGGTGGGACCAAGTTGACAAGCGTGTGCACCATGAGACCAGGGCTCCTACAAATGACTAAGGACAAAGGGGGTGGGCAGGAAGCAGGAAGAAATCTGTAGGCCTGAGTGGAAGCAGGAAACCTGCCTAAAACTCAAGCTGGAACGGCTTAACTGGAGCCTGAGAGTCAGCATGGGCTCTGAAGTGTGACCAGAGAAAATTTCCATTACACATTTTATTGATACTGAGATTAAAAGAATGCCACCACATCCTGTAAAAAAGACTTAACGTATTACCATATGGAGACACATGAGGGCGCTCTGACCAACTAGCAACTGAAAAAAGCAGAAAGGCTGTATCCGTTTCAACCTGCAGGCAAAGAAAGGGGAATAACAGGTCCTTTGTTTAAATTTTTTTTAATTTTTATTTTTTTTAGGACAGGGTCTCACTATGTTGCCAAGGCTCGTCTTCAACTCCTGGACTCAAGCAATCCTCCCATCTCAGCCTCCCAAAGTGCTGGGGTTACAGGCGTGAGCTACCACGCCCGGCAATAAGTCCTTTGTTGGTATGCATGAAGGCTCTACCCTGGCGCAGGTTGCTCATCCTTGGCCCTTAAGTAGTTGCAGGAAAGAAGGTAGTAGCCCCAAGGGTTAGAGGCTGGTGTCATCTTAAAAAGAATGTGAACCATCAGGAGACCGAAGAAGGCGCGTGAGCAGTACACAGTGGTTCCTTCCTTACTTTATCAGTTGGCTTCTGTCACATGTAAGGCTTGGAATCGTAATCTCTTACAGTTTTCACAGTGCTTTCATATTTTTAATTATCTCTTTGACCCAGACAGCAAGTTCATGAGATATGTAGAGAAGACAGTATTTATATGCAATTCACACACAAGGCTGAGGGATGTTAAGTGGCCTGCCCAGGGTCACATGGCTCGAAAATGGTAGAGCAGAGTCTGTGCTCACGCCTCTGTCTCATGCTGCCTTACTGTACATTTGGGTATGACAGACAGGGACAGCTCTTAACAAACTGTGCACTGAATAAATATTGTCCTTGGTGCCTTCAGTCATCCATTTCTGACATCTAGGCATCCTGTACACCAGATCACCCAACGTAGCGCTCTCTAACAGTGATTACAGCTGCCTACTGGTCATTAAGCACTTAGGTGGCTGGTGACTTAGGTCCTGTGCCAAGCATTCAATATGCATTTTCATACATGAATGGTCACAGCAGAACTATTTACAATAGCCAAAAGATGGAAACAATCCCGATATCTACCAATGGATGAATGGATAAACAAAACATAGTGGCTGGGCGTGGTGGTTCACACCTGTAATCCCAGCACTTTGGGAGCCTGAGGCGGGCGGATCACCTGAGGTTGGGAGTTCGAGACGAGCCTGACCAACATGGAGAAACCCCGTCTCTATTAAAAATACAAAAAAAATTTACCTGGGCATGGTGGTGCATGCCTATAATCCCAGCTACTCGGGAAGTTGAGGCAGGAGAATCGCTTGAATCCAGGAGGCGAGGTTGTGGTGAGCCGAGATCATGCCATTGCACTCCAGCCTGGGCAACAACAGCGAAACTCTGTCTCCAAAAAAAAAAAAAGTAGTATATCCATACAATGGAATGTTATTTGGCCATAAAAAGGAACAAAATAGGCCAGGAATGCCTCACATCTATAATCACAGCACTTTGGGAGGCCGAGGTGGGTGGATAACCTAAGGTTAGGAGTTCGAGACCAGCCTGGCCAACATGGTGAAACCCCATCTCTACTAAAAAAGATACAAAAATTGCCAGGATCAATGGCTCACATCTGTAATCCCAGCACTTTGGGAGGCTGAGGTGGGTGGATCACCTGAGGACAGGAGTTCCAGACCAGCCTGACCAATATGGTAAAACGCCATCTCTACTAAAAATACAAAAATTAGCCGGGTGCGGTGGCTCACGTCTGTAATCCTAGCACTTTGGGAGGCTGAGGCAGGCGGATCACCTGAGGTCACGAGTTCAAGACCAGCCTGACCAATATGGTGAAACCCCATCTTTAAAAAAAAAAAAAAAAAAAGTTTTAAAAGTTTTGCTAAAGTTTTTAGATATTTTAATTTGTTAAAAAAAATTTTTTTTAAATACAAAAATTAGCCGAGCGTGTGTGCCTGTAGTCCCAGCACTCGAGAGACTGAGACAGGAGAATTGCTTGAACCGGGGAGGCAGAAGTTGCAGTGAGCTGAGATCGTCCCACTGCATTCCAGCCTGGGTGACAGAGTGAGACTCTGTCTCAAAAACAACAACAACAGAACCCAAAAATAAGCCAGGTGTCGTGGCGGGCGCCTGTAATCCCAGCTACTTGGGAGTCTGAGGCACGAGAATCGCTTGAACCCTGAAGGCAGAGGTTGCAGTGAGCCAAGATCACGCCACTGCCCTCTAGCCTGGGTGATAAAGCCAGACTCAGTCTCAAAAAAACAGGACCAAAATAACTTGACACATGCCACAACATGGAGAAACATGGAAAACATTATGCTATGTGAAAGAAGCCGAACACAAAAGACTGTTCTGATTCCTATATGAGATGTCCAGACCAGGCAAATCCATACAAACAGAAAGTAGGTCAGTGGTTGTCAAGGCAGGTGTGAGGGGAGAGGGAGAATGGAGAGTGATTGCTAATGGGTATGGGTTTCTTTGGGGGTGTTGAAAATATTCTGCAATTAGATAGTGGTGATGGTTGCCCAACCTGGTGAATATACTAAAAACCACTGAAGCCTACACTTCAAAATGGTGAATTATATGGTATGTGAATTATATCTCAACAAAGCTGTTGCCAAAAAGTGCATTATCTCCCTTAATCTTTACAACAACTCAAAGTCACTAATAAGAAACTGAGACCCAATGAAGTTAATTCGACCACGTTCACATAGTTAGTAATTGGCAGGGAACCCATCCAGCGTCACCTGATTCCAAGGCTCATGTCTTTAGCCATCATGTTACACTGCATCTAATGCATCACTCATTTACATAGAGGATGTTTAAAAAGCCAACACTCATTGAGGGCTTAATATGTGCAAAACTATGCCAATCACATCACATTCACGATGCTTAGCATTATGGTGGATACTGCTAAAGCAATGATCTCCAAACTTTTTTGTTTTTCTTTTGAGATGGGAATCTGGCTGTCACCCAGGCTGGAGTGCAGTGACACCATCATAGCTCACTGCAGCTTCTAACTCCTGGACTCAAGCCATCCTTCCATCTCAGCCTCCTGAGTAGCTGGGATCTACAGGCATGTGCCACCATGCCCGGCTAATTATTATTATTATTATTATTATTTTTGAGACAGAGTTTTGCTCGTCACCCAGGCTGGAGTGCAGTGGTGCAATCTTGGCTCACTGCAACCTCTGTCCCCCAAGTTCAAGCGATTCTCCTGCCTCAGCCTCCCAAGTAGCTGGGATTACAAGTGCCTGCCACCACACCTGGCTAATTTTTTGTACTTTTGGTAGAGACGGGGTTTTGCCATGTTGGCCAGGCTGGTCTCAAATTCCTGAACTCAAGCAATCTGCCTGCCTTGGCCTCCCAAAGTGCTGCGATTACAGGCATGAGCCACTGCACCCAGTCCCAGATAATTTTTTAAACATTATTTTAGAGGGCCAGGCACGGTGGCTCACACCTGTAATCCCAGCACTTTGGAAGGCCGAGGCACGTGGATCATGAGATCAGGAGATCCAGACCATCCTGGCCAATATGGTGAAATCCCGTCTCTACTAAAAATACAAAAAATAGCTGGACGTGGTGGCATGTGCCTGTAATCCCAGCTACTCAGGAGGCTGAGGCAGGAGAATCACCTGAACCAGGGAGTCGGCGGTTGCAGTGAGCCGAGATCTGGGAGTATCTGGGACTACAGGTGTGTGTCACCAAGTCAGGCTAATTTTTCTATTTTTTGTAGAGATGAGTTTTGCCATGTTGCCCAGGCTGGTCTCGAACTCCTGGGTTCAATCCATCTACCCGCCCCGCCTTGGCCTCCCAAAGTACTGGGATTACCGGGGTGAGCCACTGTGTTACCCATTTAAAAAAAATCTCACATCATTGTTATTAGAGAGTACCGGGAGAGGGGGCAGTGTGGTGGCTCACGCCTGTAATGTCAGCACTTTGAGAGGCCCAGGCAGATGGATCACCTGAGGTCAGGAGTTCGAGACCAGCCTGGCCAACATAGTGAAGCACCATCTCTACTAAAAATACAAAAATTAGCTGGGTGTGGTGGTGCACGCCTGTGGTCCCAGCTACTGGGGAGGCTGAGGCATAAGACTCACTTGAACCAGGGAGGCTGAGGTGCAGTGAGCCGAGATCTCACCACTGCACTTCAGCCTGGGCTACAGAGCAAGACTCCGTCTCAAAAAACTAAACAAAAAAAGTGCTAGGCTGTTATGACCATTCTTGGGTTAACACTGTAGTGCAGCTCTTCGAAGGTGTGGATCTTAGTTTATTGCAGCACTCGGTTTTAATGGATGTCACATATAAGCAAGATGTCTCACAAAGATGCACAGCTCCAAATGGAGCTCCCTCTGTCACGCAGGCTGGAGTGTAGTGGCAGGATTATAGCTCACTGTAGCCTCTAACACCTGGGCTCAGGCGATCTTCCCACCTGAGCCTTCTGAGTAGCTGGGACCACAGGTGCATGCCACCACACCAGGCGCCACTATAGTCCAGCCTGCGTGACAGAGGGAGACCCCTATCTCAAAATAAATAAATAAAATAATTCTTTGTGGATTTTATTATGGAAACAGCATCTAGCAAATACAAAGCTGAAAATGCTTAAAAAGTTTTGTCCAACTGTACAGAAAACTTCCTATACTGTATCATTTACTCACACTGTTAAAATCTTCAGCAATATTTTCTAGGTGCCTTCCAATGGTATTTACTGACAAAGAAATGCCTTTTAGTTTGTTACCACTTTGTTTCAAATGAACTATTTTGATCATGTGTACTAAGATAGGAAAAACAACTGCTTCCCTCTAGGGGATCTGTGAACGTTTGTTTTTTGTTAAGTAACAAACTTCCAATGAAGCTTCCAAACTGGTATCTTTCCCTTCAGTGAGATTCTAATAAACCCTATTTCGAAAATCACATGGTTTTTGACATTGCTGAAAAATAGTAGAGGTGTGTCTTCATGTTCTGGATGTCCAGGGTTTTTGTTGTTGTTGTTGTCGTTGTTTTAGATGGTTTCACTCTTCTGCCCAGGTTGGAGTGCAATGGTGTGATTTCGGCTCACTGCAACCTCTGCCTTCCGGTTTCAAGTGATCCCGTCTCAGCCTCCTGAGTAGCTGGGATTACAGGCGCCCACCACCATGCCCAGCTAATTTTTGTATTTTTAGTAGAGACGGGGTTTCACCATGTTGGCCAGGCTGGTCTTGAACTACTGATCTCGTGATACGCCCGCCTCGGCCTCCCAAAGTGCTGGGATTACAGACGTGAGCCACCACGCCCAGCCCAGGGTTTGTCCATGTAAAGTTTTAAAATATGGTACATGCATACAAAAAAAGTGCACAAATAAGTGTATAGCTTGACACTTTTTGTTTTGTTTTGTTTTGTTTTGTTTTGAGACAGAGTTTTGCTCTTGTCACCCAGGCTGGAGTGCAACGGTGCAATCTCAGCTCACTGCAACCTCTGCCTCATGGGTGCAAGTGATTCTCCTGCCTCAGCCTCCCAAGTAGCTGGGATCACAGCACCTGCCATCATGCCCAGCTAATTTTTGTATTTTTAGTAGAAACAAGGTTTCACCATGTTGGCCAGGCTGGTTGTTACAAATTGAACACACCTGTGTAACTTGCACCTAGATCAAGAAATAGATATCGCAACACCCAGAAGCCTCTTTTTGTGGCTCCTCTCTGTCATTACCCTTCTAGTTCCTACTGCTGTGTAACAAATCATCCAAAACTTTTTTTTTTTTGAGACAGAGTCTTGCTTTGTTGCCCAGGCTGGAGAGCAGTGGCAAAATCCGACTCACTGCAACCTCCACCTCCCGGTCTCAAGCAATCGTCCCCACCTCAGCCCTGCAAGTAACTGGGACCACAGGTGCATGCCACCACACCCGGCTAATTTTTGTATTTTCAGTAGAGACGAGATTTTACCATGTTGCAAAAGCTGGTGTTGAACTTCTGACTTCAGGTGATCTGCATGCCTCGGCCTCCCAAAGTGCTGGGATTACAGGATTACAGATGTGAGCCACTGCGCCTGGCCTTACTCCAAAATTTAGTAGTGAAAATAACTATTTTATTATGCTCCTGGATTCTGGGGTCAGAATTCAGACAGAGCACATGGGGATGGGCATCCGCTCCATGAAGCTTGCCACATTGACTGGGAAGATGTGAGAGCTGGGGGGTGACTTGACACGGGGAAGGGTGGAATCCTCTGGGGATGTCTTTCTACACGTCTGTCATTTGCTGCTGGCTGCAGGCTGGACCTCAGCTGAGGGCTGCTGGCCAGGACACTTGAGGCAGCTGCTGCCCCTGGTTTATGACCTAGCTTTGGAAGTTAGGCGGCATCTCCTCTAACATACTCTGTTGGCCGCTCAGATTCAAGGGAATGGCACATACACTCCTCCTCTCAAAAGGAGGAGTGTCACGTAATTTGTGGATATGCTTCCAAACGGCCACAAAAGCAGCCATCATCTGGATGTCTCCCACTGCAGATTAGTGACGCATCCACCTTGTGGAGACTTTAGATTTTAAAGCTCTCACTAATCCTAATGGCTTCCTACTATTATTAGCTAATCTCTCAAGGCAAATCATCCACTTAAAGTGCATTTGTTATTAACAGTAGTGAATGGGAATCATACTTTAAGTAGCCTTTGTGGCATTTTCTTTCTTTTTGTGGAGGGAATGCTGATTTCTTTTTTCTTTTTTTGAGACAGGGTCTTGCTCTGTTGCCCAGGCTGGAGTGCAGTGACACATCATGGCTCACTGCAGCCTCAACCGCCTGGGCTCAAGCAATCCTCCCCATCTCAGCCTCCTGAGTAGCTGGGTCTATAGGCTAGACCTACCAGGCCCGGTTGATTTTTAAATTGTTCTGTAGAGACGAGGGTCTCACTATGTCACTCAGGGTGGCCTAAACTCCTGGGCTCAAGGAATCCTCCTGTCTTGGCCTTCCAAAGTGCAAGGATTACAGGCGTGAACCACTGTACCCGGCCTGATTTCTTTCTTTCTTTCTTTTTTTTTTGAGAGAGAGTCTCACTCTATTACCCAGGCTAGAGTGCACTGGCGCAATCTCAGCTCACTGCAACCTCTGTTTCCTGGGTTCAAGCAATTCTCGTGCCTCAGTCTCCCAAGTAGCCGGGATTACAGGTGCGCACAACTGCACCCAGCTAATTTTTGTATTTTTAGTAGAGACGGGGTCTTGCCATGTTGTCCATGATGGTCTCAATCTCTTGATCTCATGATCCATCCACCTCAGCCTCCCAAATTGCTGAGATTACAGGTGTGAGCCACCAAGCCCGGCCACTAATTTTGGTATTTTTAATAGAGACTGGGTTTCACCATGTTGGCCAGGCTGGTCTCGAACTCCTGACCTCAGGTGATCTGCCCACCTCGGCCTCCCAAAGTGCTGGGATTACAGGCGTGAGCCACTGTGCCTGGCTTGATAACAGGTTTCTAGGTGCCAGCCACTGCTCCAAGTTTATATGTATTATAGGTATTAATTCATTAACTCGTTTGTATTTATATGCATTAACTCATTAACTCCTTGTATTAGTCCATTTTCACACTGCTGATAAAGACATACCCAAGACTGGGAAGAAAAAGATGTTTAGGCCGGGCGTGGTGGCTCACACCTGCAATCTCAGCACTCTGGGAGGCTGAGGCGGGAGGATCACCTGAGGTCAGGAGTTTGAGACCACCCTGGCCAACATGGCAAAACCCCATCTCTACTAAAAATACAAAAATTAGCCGGGGTGTGGTGGTACATGCCTGTGATCCCAGCTACTCGAGAGGCTGAGGCAGAAGAATCACTTGAAGTGGGGAGGTGGAGGTTGTAGTGAGCCAAGATCACAGCACTGCACTCCAGCCTAGGTGACAGAGTGAGACTCCATCTAAAATAAGAGAAGAAGAAAAAGAGGTTTAATGGACCTACAGTTCCGCATGGCTGGGGGAGGCCTCACAGTCATGGCGAAGGTGATGCACAAGCACTCTTTCCCTGCACAAGCACTCCTCTTGTCTGCATGTCTCACATGGCGGCAGACGAGAGAAGAGTGCGTGTGCAGGGAAATTCCCATTTTTAAAACCATCAGATCTCATGAGACTTATTCACTATCATGAGAACAGCTCAGGGAAAACCCGCCATCATGATCCAATCCCACCACGTTCCTCCCATGACACACGGGAATTGTGGGAGTTACAATTCAAGATGAGATTTGGGTGAGGACACAGTCAACCGATATCACTCCTCAAAATTGCCTTATGGGTAGGTTCCCTTATTACCTTTATTTTACAGATGAGAAAATTAAGGCTCAGAGAATCTGAAAGGTTAAGTGACTTGCTCAAGATTGCACAACTAGCATCCGGTAGAGTTGGAATTCAACCCCAGGCAATGTGACTCAAGAGTCAAGTGTTGAGCCAATAGCTCGTACACTGAAATATTTGTCTTGTGATCGGGGGCCTTCAATGTCTTAACCCAAAGGAGTGGTTCTAATGGGAGGGATCTCAGACATGAGGGAGCCTGATAGTAGTGAGGATTCTTGTCTTGGAGACTTTTCCTGGTGGCACACTCAACTCTGCCATCCAAGCCTTAGGTTTCATGGTGGCCCCTCTTGTGTGAAATAAACAAGGGAAAATAGTCTTCTTCTTCTTTTTTTTTTTTTTTGAGACGGAGTCTTGCTCTGTTGCCCAGGCTGGAGTGCAATGGCATGATCTCGGGTCACCACAACCTCTGCCTCCTGGGTTCAAGTGATTCTCCTACCTCAACCTCCCAAGTAGCTTGGACTACAGGCGTGCGCCACCATGCCCAGCTAATTTTTATATTTTTAGTAGAGACGGGGTTTCACTATGTTGGCCACGCTGGTCTTGAACTTCTGACCTCGTGATCCTCCCGCCTCGGTCTCCCAAAGTGCTGGGAATACAAGCGTGAGTCACTGTACCTGGCCTTTTTTTTTTTTTTTTTTGAGATGGAGTTTCACTGCCGCCCAGGCTGGAGTGCAGTGGTGCGATCTCGGCTCACTGCAACCTCCACCTCCCTATAGGCGTGAGCCGCCGTGCCTGGCTGGGAAAATAGTCTTCTAACCGGGCTTGCGGCATCTTTCTAAATGACCTGAAGCCTCCAGGCTGCTGCTATTTGTCAATTGCCAACCTCCATATTTGAGTGGCTCTTGTATGGACTGGGTTCACGTAGATGTTGTTCACACTTAAAATGGGCAGAGTCTGGAGAGATTTCAGTATGAAACATTGTCGGTTGTATTTTTGTATTGTACTTTGTTGTCATCTGGAAACCAAGAAAACGGCCTGTGCCTTTTCTGGCACTGAATCTCTCATTGTTACCTGTGCATTCTGTTTTCACTTATCAGGGCAAGTATGGGCAGTCTCTCACAATTGGTTTGCTAAGAGTGTGACCCTTTGATGTGCTGGCGGTTTTGTGCAGGTTGGTAGAGGGCACGAGGGGTCCTCAAGCTGAGCACGGGCTCTCAAGAGAAGACACTATCCATGAGTCAGCTCATTCAGTGAGTGGCCAATGGCGCCCACAAACAGCAGGGAGAGAGAGCATTGCAGCTGGTGCTCGTGCCTTTGCTAATGGATTTGCACACCATCTCTGCCATGATAGCCCTGCCTGGCCTTGCCAGGACAGTTGAGCTGCCTATTGAGTACACTAACCCTGAAGCCTGCCACTCAGCAGTGCCTATCACAGGGTGGTTCCTTTTTTTTCTTTTTTTTTTTTTTTTAGACTCAGTGTCTCTCTGTCACCCAGGCTGGAGTGCAGTGGCATGATCTTGGCTCACTGAAACCTCTGCCTCCCTGGTTCAAGCGATTCTTTGCCTCAACCTCCTGAGTAGCTGGGACTACAGGTGCACTCCACCACGCCCGGCTAATTTTTGTATTTTTAATAGAGACAAGGGTTCGCCATATTGGCCAGGATGGTCTCGAACTCCTGACCTTGTGACTTGCCTGCCTCAGCCTCCCAAAGTGCTGGGATTACAGTGTGAGCCACTGCGCCCAGCCACTGGTTCCCATTTTTTTTTGGAAGTTTGGCATCTCCCTTAAGGTGCAGGGAAGAATCTACCCCAGCCTGGCCACTGTTTCGCTTGGCCAGCTGGCATCATCAGGAGTTCTGTTCCTAGGGCCCCTGACAGCCAGTTTGGCAAGAGCAGTCTGGGAAGAATAGTCACTTTATTTGTTTCCTGTCTGCCAGACGCTCAGAGCGGCTGGAAATCCACGCAGATGCAATGACTCGACATGGTTTCATTCATCGAGATCCAGAGGAAGGATGCACTCCTTCCAAAGACAGATAGGGCCCACATGCCTGATCTAGCAAGCTGGGTAGGTTTCACACTTCTCCACACATTTCAAAGTATAATTAAGTGTCGGGGCTGCCTCATGCATCTCCTTCTGTGCTCATATAACACTTGTTTCTCAGGGTTTTCTGGGGACTGAAGATTTTGCAAAGGAACAAAGAGACCAAACTTACATGCAAATTATTCATATTTATGAGTGAAAATAAGTAAGTCAACAGATTGACGAGACTTTGTTACCAACACAGGAATTTGATTCCTACCAATACAGGCTGCAGGAATGGCAGTGTCCAGAGTAAAGGGGAGAGGGCACAAGAGGTCCGCTCTGGACGGGACCTGCCAGACACCACCTGAAATACTGCGCTCAGTTTCTGGAGCCCATCTAGCTTTTGGAGTGATGAGACTCCTGATGAGAAATGGTTGAAAGCCCTGGGGAATGTTTAGCTGAGAAGGAGAAGACTCAGGAGGAACATGACAGCTGCCTTTAAAAAACTGAAGGGCTGGCCCGTGGGAGAGAGGAAGGGAACCCAAGGCAGAGTGGAGGCGTGGAAAGAGCATGGGCTTTGGACTAAGGAACCCTCAGCTGAATTCAGTTCTGCAGCTTACGAGGCATCTCATCTCCGAGCCTCAATTTCTTCATTGGTGCAATGGAGAGGACAATACCTTCCTCACTGTGTGATGTGAGGATCCAGTAGTGGTGGGCGGTGGTCTGTAAAAGAGTGCTTGAAATCTGCAAAGCACTTGATGATTGGTATCACTGTGAGTCTCTGTGGTCCCAGAGCACAGAACCTGGTCCCTTGGGTGAAACTGACAAAGAAGCAGATTTTGGTGCTGTTCCATGAGGAGCTATCTAACCATGATAGGGTCTTAAAATGTAAATGACCACTTTGGGAAGTAGTAAGTTCATCATCACTGGATATATTCAAGGAGAGACTGGACCAGTATTTTCTGGGAGGCTGCATGGAGGAATCCCTGCATACAAAAGAAGGTTGGAGTCACTTCTAGGGGCTTTTCCAACTTTTAGGTTTGAAGATTCTTTTTTTTTTTTTTTTGAGATGGAGTCTCGTTCTGTCGCCCAGGCTGGAGTGCAATGGCATGATCTTGGCTCACTGCAGCCTCCATCTCCCAGGTTCAAGGGATTCTCCTGCCTCAGCCTCCTGAGTAGCTAAGATTAGAGGCGCTGGCGACCACACCCAGTGAATTTTTATATTTTTAGTAGAGATGGGATTTTGCCATGTTGCCCAGGCTGGTCTTGAACTCCTGACCTCAGGTGATCCCCCTCACCTCAGCCTCCCAAAGTGCTGGGATTACAGCCGTGAGCCACTGCACCTGGCCCATTTCTTTCTTCTTTTTCTTTTTTGAGATGGAATTTCGCTCTTGTTACCCAGGCTGGAGTGCAGTGGCATGATCTCGGCTCACTGCAACCTCCATCTCCTGGGTCAAGCAATTTACCTGCCTCAGCCTCCAGAGTAGCTGGGATTACAGGTGCCTGCCACCATGCCCGACTTTTTTTTGGTATATTTTTGAGACGGGGTTTCAACATGTTGGCCAGGCTGGTCTCGAACTCCTGACCTCAGGTGATCCGCCCACCTCAGCCTCCCAAAGTGCTGGGATTACAGGCGTGAGCCACCCTGCCCGGCCCACCTGGCCCATTTCTATTAGCACACAAACATGCCATTCATTTTCTAGCTAAAAAAAAGAAAAGTGGTTTCTTTTCTCCACTTTTACTTTTTTCTTTTCTTTTCTTTTTTGTTTTTGAGACGGAGTGTCGCCTGGGCTGGAGTGCAGTGGTGCGATCTTGGCTCGCTGCAACCTCCGCCTCCAGGGTTCAAGTGATTCTTCTGCCTCAGCCTCCCGAGTAGCTGGGAGTACATGTGCCCGCCACCATGCCTGGCTAATTTTTTGTATTTTTAATAGAGACGGGGTTTCACTAAGTTGGCCAGGGTGGTCTCGAATGCCTGATCTCGTGATCCACCTGCCTCAGCCTCCCAAAGTGCTGGGGTTACAGGCGTGAGTCACCGCACCTGGCCACCTTCCCTTTTTCTAAACTGTTCAAAAGAGTTGGCTGTGCTGACTGACTGCCTCCTGTCTTCCTCCTCCTACCTTCTCTTTTGCATACCCCACTCACTCCACCAAAGTTGTTTTTCTTAAGGTCATCAACAACTTACAGGCTGCCAATGCAATGATCAATTTTCTCCATCCTTTCCTGACTTGTCCTATATGCATAATTGACAAAGTTGTTCTCTCCCTGCTCTTCCAGGACACCACACACTCCTGATGGGTTCCTCCTCATCTCCTGACTTGTAAATGGTGGGGTGCTTCAAGGCAGTGTCCTCAGACCTTTTTTTCCTAGTGTTTCCTAGCAGTTTCATCCAGACCTGTGGCTTTTTTTTTTTTTTGGAGATGGAGTCTTGGTCTGTCTCCCAGGCTGCAGTGCAGTGGTGTAATCTTGGCTCACTGCAACCTCTGCCTCTCGGGTTCAAATGATTCTCCTGCCTCAGCCTCCTGAGTAGCTGGGATTACAGGTGTGCACCACCATCCCTGACTAATTTTTGTATTTTAGTAGAGATGGGGTTTCACCATGTTGGCCAGGCTGGTCTCGAACTCCTGCCCTCAACTGATCCATTCACTGTTATCTTGCACCTGAGTAACGCCACAGCCTCCCAACTAGACACTGATTTCACAGGGGGGTCCTGTTCAAACATAAATCAGATCTTATCACTTCTCTGCTAAGAACTGCCCAATGGCTCCATCTTTATTTTTTTGAGATGGACTCTCATACTGTCACCCGGGCTGGAATGCAATGGCGCGATCTCGGCTCACTGCTGGAGTGCAATGGCATGGTCTCGGCTCACTGCAACCTCCGCCTCCCAGGTTCAAGCAATTCTCCTGCCTCAGCCTCCCGAGTAGCTGGGACTACAGGTGCCCACCACCATGCCCGGCTAATTTTTGCATTTTTAGTAGAGACAGGGTTTCACTATGTTGACAAGGCTGGTCTTGAACTCCTAACCTCTTGATTCGCCTGCCTCGGCCTTCCAAAGTGCTAGGGATTACAGGTGTGAGCCACCGCGCCCAGCCGGCTCCACTGTGCTCAAAGCAAAAGCCCAAGTCCTCATCACCAGTTACTCTCATCAATTACTCTGCTCCAAGCGTTGGCTAACCTCCTTGCTATTCCTCCAGCACACCAGGCAAGCTCCTGGCTGAGAATGTTCTTCCCCTAGAGATCTGATTGGTTCACTTCCTCACTCCATTCAGGTCTTCCTGGTGAGGCCTTCCCTGACTATCCTGCTTAAAATTGTAACCCCCCTTGCCATCCCGTTCCCCATTTTCCCTTCCCTGCTTTATTTTTCTCTTTAGGACTTATCACCACCATTATGGTCAGGCTGGTCACGAGTTCAAGACCAATCTGACCAAAATGGTGAAATCCTGTCTCTACTAAAGATACAAAAATTAGCCAGGCATGGTGGCGTGCATCTGTAGTCCCAATTATTTGGGAGGCTGAGGCAGGAGAGTTACTTGAACCTGGGAGGCAGAGGCTGCAGTGAGACAAGATCACGCCACTGCACTCCAGCCTGGTGACAGAGCGAGACTCCGTCTGAAAAAAAAAAACGAAGAAGAAAAAGAGGCCTTTACCAAAGCTGATGGAGGGGAGGAGTCATGTGTTGATTTCTCTCTCCCCCTACAGCCTGGGCAGACCCAGCCCTAGGCCTTGGCCTAGGGGCTGCTGGCTGCGCTGAGTTCCTGTCCTGCCCCTTTAGCTTAGTGCAAAGAGAGTTGACCTCCAGTTGGGAACAGGCTTCTATGAGCAGAGCTGGTTTAGAAGCCCAGCCCCCTTGTCCTGCGCTGTCTGTCTGGGTACCTTGTGTCCCAGACTTACTGTTCCTCATTTTCAGTTAGTGTAGAGAGAATCCTGACCCAGTCTGGGAATCTGCTGGACAGGGACTAGTGCTTAAGGACATGGGCCCTAGAGCCACCTGCTTGGGTTCATTTTTAGCTTTCCTAGCTGGATGAACTTAGGCAATTTGCAAACACTGTGCTTTCTTTCTTTCTTTTTTTTTTTTTTGAGATGGAGTCTCACTATCGCCCAGGCTGGAGTGCAGTGGCGTGATCTTGGCTCACTGCAACCTCTACCGCCCAGGTTCAAGCAATTCTGCCTCAGCCTCCCTAGTAGGTGGGATTATAGGTGCCTGCCACCGTGCCCGGCTAATTTTTGTATTTTTAGTAGAGACAAGGTTTCACCATCTTGGCCAGGCTGGTCTTGAACTTCTGACCTTGTGATCTACCCGCCTCAGCCTCCCAAAGTGCTGGGATTACAGGTGTGAGCCACTGCGCCCAGCAGCTTTCTGCCTCATTCTACACAACTGAGATTCCTCATTTGTAGAAGGTGAGGGATCAATTATATTCATAATACCTACTTCACAGGGTTGTAGTGGCAATTAAATGTCATTGCCTGTAAAAGCTTTTAAAACAGTGCCTGCACATAGTAGGCACTCAGTACAAGAAGGTTGTTATTTTCACTATGATTATTATTATTATTTTGATACAGGGTCTCAGTCTGTCACCCAGGCTGGAGTGCAGTGGTGAGCTCATGGCTCATGGCAACCTCCGCCTCCAAGGCCCAAGCAGTTCACCCACCTTAGCCTCCTGAGTAGCTGTGACTACAGGCATACGCCACTATGCCAGGCTAATTTTTGCTTTTTTTTTTTTTTTTTTTTTTTTTGAGATGGAGTTTTGCTCTTGTTGCCCAGGCTGGAGTGCAATGGCATGATCTCGGCTCACTGCAACCTCCGCCTCCCAGGTTCAAGTGATTCTCCTGCCTCAGCCTCCCGAGTAGCTGGGATTACAGGTATGCGCCACCACACCTGGCTAATGTTTTGTGTTTTTAGTAGAGACGGGGTTTCTCCATGTTGGTCAGCCTGGTCTCGAACTCCTGATCTCAGGTGATCCGCCTGCCTCAGCCTCCCAAAGTGCTGGGATTACAGGCGTGAGCCACTGTGCCCGGCCTTAATTTTTGCATTTTTTTTTTGGTAGAGACAGTATTTTATCATATTGCCCAGGCTAGTCTTGAACTCCAGAGCTCGAGCAATCAGCTTGCCTTGGCTTCCCAAAGTACTGGGATTACAGGCACGAACCACCACACCCAGCCTTCACTATTATCAATATAATATTTTATTTAATTTATTTTGAGATGGGGTCTTACTCTGTTGCCCAGGCTAGTGTGCAGTGGCACCATATGGGCTCACTGCAACCTCTGCCTCCAGGGTTCAAGCGATTCTCCTCCCTCAGCCTCCTGAGTAGCTGGGACTACAGGTGTGCACCACCATGCTTGGCTAATTTTTGTATTTTTAATAGAGACAAGGTTTCACCATGTTGGCCAGGCTGGTCTTGAACTCCTGACTTCAAGTGATCCTCCTGCCTCTGCCTCCCATACTGCTGGGATTAGAGTCGTGAACCACTGCACCTGGATTTCATTGTTACTATTGTTTTAAATTTTATTATTATTATTATTTTGAGACGAAGTCTCGCTCTGTTGCCCAGGCTGGAGTGCAGTGGCATGATCTCAGCTCACTTCAACCTTCACCTCCCAGGTTCAAGTGATTCTCCTGACTGAGCCTCCCGAGTAGCTGGGACTACAGGCGCCTGCCACTATGCCCGGCTAATTTTTGTATTTTTAGTAGAGATGGGTTTCACCATGTTGGCCAGGCTGGTCTCGAACTCCTGACCTCGTGATCCACCCACCTTGGCCTCCTAAAGTGCTGGGATTACAGGCATGAGCCATCATGCCCGGCCTGGCCTTCACTATTAATATCATATTTTATTTCATGTAATGGTTATAATAGCCCTGCCAGGGAGAGTGAACAAACAGGCTTTAAGTGAGACAGATCTGGTTTGAATCTCAGCTTGAAGACTTAACTACGTGACGTATATAAGGCACTTGACTTCTCTGTACCTGAGCTTCCTCATCTATGAAGTGGAGGTCAAGATAATGACATCTGCCTTCTCATCTTCCCCTGCCCAGCAGCAGCTCCTAGGATTCTAGTGCTTCTGGAGAAGCTGCGGCTGCTGTCTCTCCCAGTGCCGGTATCTCTCTAGGCCAGAAGCATACACAGCCTGAGCTTGTTAGACCTCATGCTCCTGCCGTGCCCTCTGCGGGGCTTTCAGCTCCAAGTGGGTTCTGTCTAATAATTACATAATAATTACATAATAAGGTGTAATTACATAATAATTACACTTTAGCTATCCTACGAATTAAGGCGGCTCTTCCAAAGGCAGCATATCACACAATGCCCAGCATGTGCCAAGCTTCAGTTAATGAGAGCTGGGTTTGCTTTGTTTTGTTTTGTGATCTTAACTGGGCTGTGACCTCTTTGGCTGGCTCTGGGTTCATCTGTCCCTCTCCCAGTTGAGCAGCCTGCAGCCCTCCCCTGCGGCAAATGGGGCCCAGCAGCCTCCCTACTCCTCTTGCTTGCTGCCCAATGAGCTGTGACGATGTCCTGTAGGGCAGCTGCTGGCCTTGCCCATCCTGGGGCCCCCTTTCTAGCATCTGGGCTCCTCAGCTCCTTGGGGGTTGGGACTTTGGGGCTCCTGGACTTGACTTTGGTGGCTAAACACTGAGTGCCAAGTCTGTTTGTTCCCAAGTAGTTGAGATGGCACAAGTCTGGCCACCTTGCCCTGCATGCCCAGCACCTGGTGGAGGAGGGGCCCCTGCAGAGTCACTGTTATGCCTTCCTGACCATTTCCAGGCCTGAAAGGGATATTTTCTCTGCTCAGTTCACTGTCACTAAAGATGCGTTCACGTGCTATTTTCTCCAGAGCCTGATCTGACCTCTCGTCCATGTTCGTCACTCAGCCCAGCTTGTCACTTCCCTCCTCTTCCTCCTTCTGTTTCTTTTTTTTTTTTTTTTTTTGAGACAGAGTCTCACTCTGTTGCCCAAGCTGGAGTGCAGTGGCATGATCTTGGCTGACTGCAACCTCCACCTCCTGGGTTCAAGCCATTCTCCCGCCTCAGCCTCCCAAGTAGCTGGGATTACAGGCATGCGGCACCATGCCTGGCTGATTTTTGTATTTTTAGTAGAGATGGGGTTTCACTATGTTGGCCAGACTGGTGTTGAACTCCTGACCTCATGGCCTCCTGAAGTGCTGGGATTACAGGCGTGAGCCACTGCGCCGGGTGTCATTTCCCTCCTTCAGCAGCACCTCAAACTGCCATCCTGATGCAGCCTGGGCACTCTTCTATCTGTCCGCCTCATCTGCCGCTGCCCGGCAGCCGCTTCTCAGGATTCCAGTGCTTCTTGGGGAGCTGCGGCTGCTGTCTCTCCCGGCACCGTTGTCTTCTCTGGGCCAGAAGCACACACAGCCTGAGCTTGTTGGACCTCATGCTCCTGCCGTGCCCTCTGCGGGGCTCTCAGCTCCAAGTGGATTCACTCTATGAGCCTGGCTGGCTGCCAGCTGGCTGGCTCTGCAGCCGACTCTGGGGAGGGAGTCCTGCCAAGGGCTGGCGTGGATCACTGTTGCTAGAGGACAGCCACCTCCCTACCACCACCCCCCCATAGAAACATTGGGTTCCACATTTGTAAGCGGACATGACCAAGAATTTGCTACCCTCACTCATTGCATGTCAAAAGATGGCTAAAGGCCAGGCGCGGTGGCTCATGCCTGTTATCCCAGCACTTTGGGAGGCCGAGGTGGGCAGATCACTTGAGGCCAAAATTTTAAGACTAGCCTGGTCAACATAGTAAAACCCCATCTCTACTAAAAATACAAAAATTAGCTGGGCATGGTGGTATGTACCTGTGGTCCCAGCTACTCGGGAGGCTGAGACATGAGAATCACTTGAATTTGGGAGGCAGAGGCCGCAGTGAGCAGAGGTCATGTCACTGCACTCCTGCCTAGGCGACAGAGTGAGACCCATCTCAAAAAAAAAAAGCTGGCTCAAATGGGCAGCTACGAAGGGGGAAAACCTTACTGTGATTGGAGTTGTAGGTCTGCTGGTCACTGGCTGTGTGACCTTGAGTGATTCCTTAACCTTTCCGAACCTTCGTTTTGTCATCTGAAAAATGGACATGAAAGGAATTATTCTGGCGGGGTGTGGTGGCTCACGTCTGTAATCCCAGCACTTTGGGAGGCCGAGGTGGGTGGATCATGAGGTCAAGAGATTGAGACCATCCTGGCCAACATGGTGAAACCCCGTCCCTACTAAAAAATACAAAAATTAGCCAGGTGTGGTGGTGTGCACCTGTAATCCCAGCTACTTGGGAGGCTGAGACAGGAGAATCGCTTGAACTTGGGAGGTGGAGGTTGCAGTGAATCTATATTGCATTACTGCACGCTAGCCTGGCAACAGAGTGAGACTCTGTCTCAAAAAAAAAAAAAAAAAATCAAGGAATTACTTTATTACCTCATAGGCCTTTTGTGAGGATCAAATGAGATCTCAGATGTGAATACTTTCATTTTTTTTTTGAGATGGAGTCTCGCTCTCTCACCCAGGTTGGAGTGCAATGGCATGATCTCGGCTCACTGCAACCTCTGCCTTCCAGGTTCAAGTGATTCTCCTTCCTCAGCATCCTGAGTAGCTGGGATTACAGGCACATGCCACTAGGCCAGGCTAATTTTTGTATTTTTAGTAAAACAAGGTTTCACCATGTTGGTCCAGTTTGTCTCAAACTCCTGACCTCAGATGATCTGCCTGCCTCAGCCTCCCAAAGTGCTGGGATTACAGGCATGAGCCACAGTGCCCAGCCTCTGCCTCTGTCTTTATGTCACCTCTCTGTGTCTTTTCCCTTTCTCTTCACTTACTGGGACACCTTTCACTGGATTTAGGGCCCACCGTAATCCAATACAATGTCGTCATAAGATTTTTACCTTAATTACATCTGCGAAGACCCCCTTTCCCATCCACATTCTGGATGGAGATATGTTTTGAGAGAGGTTCCATATTCAACTCACTGTAGAAAGGTATTAAGACTTTCAGCCTGGCGCGGTGGCTCACGCCTGTAATCTCAGCACTTTGGGAGGCCAAGGCGGGTGGATCATGAGGTCAAGAGATCGAGACCATCCTGACTAACACGGTGAAACTCCATGTCTACTAAAAATTCAAAAATTAGCTGGGTGTGGTGGTGCGCACCTGTAGTCCTAGCTACTTACGAGGTTGAGGCAGGAGAATCACTTGAACCCCGGGAGGTGGGGAGTTGCAGTGAGCCGAGATGGGGCCACTGCACTCCAGCCTGGCGACAGATCAAAAAAAAAAAAAAAAAAAGAAAGAAAAGAAAAGAAAGAATTTCAACAGGGTCACAGAAGGGAATTAGACCAATTGCAGGACCCTGCTGAGAGTGGGGGCCCTGTCCCACTGCACGGGTCACATGCCCATGAAGCTAGAGTGTACCAAGGTCATCCATGTTCTCTCTTTCTGCTGTCAAATCCAGCAGCGGAGTCCGAGTCCTCACCTTACTGGACCTCTCAGCAGCATTGGACAACATCGATCACTCTATCCTCCTTGCAATTCCTGCTTCCCTTGGTTTCTGGGACACCCAGCTCTCCTGGTTTTCCTTTAAGCTCCCTAGCCAGTCAGTCATTCCTCAGTGCCTTCCTTCTGCTGGTCCAGCTGGCTCCATCCTCTATAGTCTGGAGGTTGGAGAGCCACGGGGCTTGGGTCGCGTCCACTTATCTCTATGTTCTCCCTCCCTTGAGAGTCTCATGTCATCCATGTCTTTCAGTGACCCCTCTGCACAGATGACTGCTCTTCCGATCCTTCCTCTGAGTTCCAGACACACAGATCCAGCAGCCGCTGACAGCTCCCCCTTGGAGCTCTAATAAGCTTCTCGAACTTAGCCCATCCGTAGTGAAGTCTTCCTAGTTGCCTGGGTGAAAATCTGCCAGCCATCTGAATTCCTCTTTCCTCTCACATCTCAACACAGTCTCAGCAAACACTTCCTGCCCCTTCTTAGAATGAAATCTTCACTCCTTGCTGTGGCCCACAAGGTCCTCCATGAAAACATGACCGAGTCTCATGCTACCTCACCTCCTCCATCTCCTACCAACTTCATCCCCACCCCAACCTGCACTCAGGCTGCTCCAGTCCTCCTCCACCCCACCCCCTGGCTCCTTGATCACACCAAGCACTCTCCCACCTCAGGGCCTCTGTACCTGCAGTTCCCTCTGCCTGATGTGATCTTTCCCTCATTCACTCATGAGGCAGGCACCCTACTTCATTCAGTCCTGTTCCAATGTCCACCTGCTCAGGGAAGGTCGAAAACAATACCCTCAGGCTGGGGTGCGGTGGCTCACGCCTGTAATCCCAGCACTTTGGGAGGCTGAGGCAGGTGATCGTCGGAGGTCAGGAGTTCGAGATCAGCCTGGCCAACATGGTGAAGCCCTGCCTCTACTAAAACACATAGATAAGCTGAGCGTGGTGGTGCGCGTCTGTAGTTCCAGCTACTCCGGAGGCTGAGGCAATATAATCATTTGAACTGGGAAGTGGAGGTTGCAGTGAGCCGAGATCGTGCCACTGCACTCCAGCCTGGGTGACAGAGAGAGACTCCGCCTAAAAAAAAAAAAGAAAAAGGAAAAGAAAATAACACCCTCTGGTCACTCTCTGTTCCCATCCCTGCTTTGTTTTTATCCAGGCATCTCGTACTTGCATTTCTTCACATCTACCTTCCCAACTAGAAAGTAAGCTCCATGAGATTACTTTCTAGTCGGGGGAGGTAGATGTGAAGAAAATGCTGATTATGACAGTTTTCATTACCCTCATAATCACCACCTAGCACAGTATGTGATACATACGTATTGAATCAGAGAATGAATGAATCTGAGCATGTTGCTCTCCTTGCTTAAAATCCCACGATGCTCCATCACATCTCTGTGCTTTTGCCCATGCTGTCCCCTATGCTCAGCATGCCCTTCCCCTTCCTAGCCTGCCTGGAAAATTTTAGTTATCCCTCAAGAACAGAGCCCACTGTCACCATCTTTGTGGAGCCCCTAGTTGCTGTAAGAAACACCTATATTTTCTCCTCTATGTTAAAAAAAAAAAAAAAAAGACTGGGCACAGTGGCTCATGCCTGTAATCCCAGTACTTTTGGAAGTCGAGGTGAGTGGATCATGAGGTCAGGAGTTCGAGACCAGCTTGACCAACATGGTGAAACCCTGTCTCTACTAAAAATACAAAAAAATTAGCCAGGTGTGGTGGCGCACACCTGTAATCTCAGCTACCTGGGAGGCTGAGGCAGGAGAATTGCTTGAACCCGGGAGGTGGAGGTTGCAGTGAGCTGAGATCACACCACTGTACTCCAGCCTGGGCAACAGAGTGAGACTCCATCTCAAACAAAACAAAACAAAACAACCAATGACCAAATTCAATTCCAGTCATCTGTTTCCCTTGCCTCTCCCAGGCAACACCTTGACACCTTTTCTGGAGGGAAATTACTGTACCAGAAAAGAATAGTTAATTTTTTTTTGGAGACAGAATCTCGCTCTGTTGCCCGGCCTGGAATGCAATGGCGCAATCTCTGCTTACTGCAAACTCCACCTCCCAAGCGATTCTCCTGTGTCAGCCTCCCAAGTAGCTGGGACTACAGGCATGCACCACCACTCCTGGCTAATTTTTGTATTTTTATTAGAGACAAGGGTTCACTATGTTGGCCAGGCTGGTCTCGAACTCCTGACCTTGCGATCCGCCTGCCTGGGCCTCCCAAAGTGCTGGGATTATAGACGGAGTCACAGTGCCTGTCCTTATTTATTTATTTATTTATTTATTTTAATAATGTAGAACCTGGAGGCAGAAACTTGGTGAGTCACAAGGGGGCAGCAAAGTTCCCACTAGGAGGAAGGCTACAAAGCCTTTCATCATCACCTAGCAGCAAGAATCTGTTTTAAGCCATGTAGCAATAAAGGATTAGCCACTGGATTTAGTAACAACTGGCCATCACCCACTCCAGTGTGGAAAAGAAATAGGAATCGAAATCTCAGCTCAGCCATTTCGTATATGCCCTTGGGCCAGTTGCAATCTATTTGACTCCGGTTTCCTCATCTGTAAACTAGAGATACCTGCTTCCCAGTGTCGCTTCCTCGTATGCTTGTCTTGATAATTGACTAGGATGATGAAGGTAATTGATCAGATGCCTGGAGTGTAGTAAGGGTTCATATGTCAAATACTGTTATTAACCATATAAAGAACCAAGGGAACTGAATGTTGCTGAATACCTAGTATGGGCAAAGGCACTTTGAATCCTTAATCAAGTGATGAATGATGAGAGGTTGAATGACAAAGTGAGAGGCTGAATGACATGCCCAAGGCCACACAGCTAGCAACAATGGTGGCTCACACCTAGCAGGTACTTACTATGTGCCAGGTGGTCACAGTTCTAAGCACTTTGCATGAGCTATCTCTCTCTCTCTCTTTTTTTTTTTTTGAGACAGGGTCTCCCTCTGTCGCCCAGGCTAGAGTGCAGGCGTGCAATCTCAGATCACTGCAACCTCGGCTTCCTGGACTCAAGGAATCCTCCCACCTCAGTGTCTCGAGTAGCTGGGACCACAGACACTTGTCACCATGCCTGGCTCATCTTTTAATATTTTTTGTAGACATGTGCTTTTATCTGAGGAATGCAAGTCTTTTTAATTATCAGGCTGGGAGAGACATTAAAACGAGACTGAAATCAGGCCATACTCCCCCACTTCGAATTATGTATTCATCTCTTGAAATGTCTTGCCATTGCCATAGCTATAAATTAACCCAATAATGCCACACCAGACACTACAACCCACACTCTATAGCTTAACAATGTTATCTCTGTAAACCAATGAGAATTCCTGACAAACAACTTCTCATTAGTCCACTCCGTGTCTCCCACTTTTGCCTTCAAAACTCCACCTGTAACTACTGCTAATTGAAGTGTACATTCAGGGCAACTTGACTTTCTGCTCTCAGGGTGCAATCCTCAAGCTTGGCCCACGTAAACTCTACTTACATTAATTTTGCTTAAGCTGCTTCTTTTTAGGTTGACAATCCTATGGAGTAGGTATCCTTATTACGCCCATTTGACAGAAAAGAAGACTGAGGCACCACAAGTAACTGGGCTAAAGTCACACTGTGGAGTGTGTGGAGTTGGGCTAAGAGCAGAGGCAGTCTGGCTCCTGAGCCCACAGCTCTCGCTGCCCTGCCACCTGGCGGAGATGGGATCAAGCTGAGGGAAAAGCTTGTTGCGGTCAAACGAGGAGAAACCCAGGCTCTTTCCACCACCCTAGGCTGCTTCCAGACTGTTGAAAACAAAACCAACACTCCCCCACCTCAACCCCATTGCCATTTCTCCCTTTCCCCTTCATAACTGCGCTTTCTTCTTGCCTCACTGCAAACTCCACCTCCTGGGTTCAAGCGATTCTTGTGCCTCAGCCTCCCAAGTGGCTGGGATTACAGGCGAGTACCACCACGCTCAGCTAATTTTTGTATTTTTAGTAGAGATGGATTTGTGCCCTGTTGGCTAAACTGGTCTTGAACTCCTGACCTCAGGTGATCTGCCCTCCTCAGCTTCCCAAAGTGCTGGGATTACAGGTGTGAGCCATCACACCTGGCCAAGAATAAGAAATCGGCAAGGCGTGGTGACTCACGCCTGTAATCCCAGCACTTTGGGAGGCCAAGGCAGGCAGATCACGAGGTCAGGAGTTCAAGACCAGCCTGGTCAATATGGTGAAACCCTGTCTCTACTAAAAATACAAAAATTAGCCAGGTGTGGTGGTACGCACCTGTAGTCCCAGCTACTGTGGAGGCTGAGGTAGGAGAATCACTTGAACCCAGGAAGTAGAGGTGGCAGTGAGCCAAGATCCCACCACTACACTCCAACTTGTGTGACAGAGAGAGACTCTGTCTCAAAAAAAGCAATGTTGTGTGTTACTTGGTTCAGTATATTGCT